>PVIU01020724.1:0-33338 GCA_004026605.1 Ondatra zibethicus | reverse complement strand
TCACAATCCCAGAGAACTTAGACAACAATGAGGACACTAAGAGAGACTTACATAGATCTAATCTACATGGAAAGTATAAAAAGACAAGATCTCCTGAGTAAATTGGGAGAATGGGGACCTTGGGGGAAGGCTGAAGGGGAGAGGGGAGAGGCAGGGAGGGGAACAGAGAAAAATGTAGAGCTCAATAAAAATCAATAAAAAATATAAGCTACATCCTCTGAACACTAATATGTTATTGTGGAAAAGAAGAGAATACACTATTAAGATTATATAAAACATATAAATTTTGGTCCCTATAACAAAGAAACCTAAATACCCTATGTCTTGATATTTACATGTGATTGGCCACCATGCTTGTCCGTGTATCGACAGTCAAAGAAATACAATTCATACTGTAATAGTTTGCAGCACTCTGTCTCCAATAGCTCTACTGTCTTCTGTTGTACTCATCTATTTTGTCCAAGATGACTATTTCAAAGTACTGCTATAGTAATTATACTAACTTCAGGTTTTGCTCTTTAGCATAGAAATTAAATTTTACATTGTTTATTCTTTTTAAAATATGAGATCTCATTATTATAGCTTGCTTTTCTATTGCTATTATTAAAAATTATTAATGACAGGTCCAAGAGACCCTCCAAAACAGTGGTTCTCTACCTGTAGGTTGTATCCCCTTTGGGAATGTAATGATCTTTTCACAAGGGTCACCTAGGACAATTGGAAAATTCAGATATTTACATTATGATTCATAACAGTAGCAAAATTACAATCATGAAGTAGCAACAAAAATAATTTTATAGTTAGAGGTCACTACAACATGAAGAACTGTATTAATGAATCACATCATTAGCAAGGTTGAGAACCACTGCTCTAAAACAATATAGTCTCTTTCCATTTCCCTTTGATACCTTCCAGAATGTTAAGGTAGGACCCTAGTTTTGAAGACACCACATACTTTAGGCATAGAAGGATATAGACCAGAAGGGAGCTATAAGTCTCCTCCCTGAAGGCTAACACTCCTAGTGTCTGAAGTTGCAGTATAGGTTGCCAAGGGAGAAGAGTAATCAACAGTTCTACCCACATATAAAGCTTGCAAACCACAATAATGACTGTCCAGGAAGATGTCCCCAGTGGTGGAATAATGGCTCTAATATCTTAGGGCTAACCAACAGCTATGTAATAGGATTTGAGGCCAACTCAGTAAGAAGGAACTCATGTCTGTATTATAAAGTTACTCAATAACCCATGACAAGAGGGGTCATAGACCCTAGAGAACAACCTACTACTTCCATTTCTTTAAACTAATATTATTTTGAACTGTATTCTGAATACTTATCCTTATACCCACAGACAAATTTATCTCTTCCTCCTCATCAAAGAGGCTTTTATTTTACAGTAGACTGGGGCTACTACAGATATCATAACTAGTCAAAATGCAGAGAATAAGTAACTGTGGGGTACCCAGTCCCTGTTGGTATCTCTACCAGATGGTGGTGGCATACACCTTTAATCCTGGCACTCAGGAAGCAGAGGCAGGCGGATCTCTGTGAGTTTGAGGCCAGCCTGGTCTACAAGAGCTAATTCCAGGACAGGCTCTGAAGCTAAAGAGAAGTCCTGACTCGAAAAACCAAACAAAATAAAATCCCTATACTTAAATACATGGAGAATTGAGGAAGGATTGAGGCAAAGATTGCAAAAAGCCAGATCATCAGGGAACCTGCTGTGAGATTGTGTCTTTATGCATAATAGGGATGCTGCACCTATGAAATTTCAACAACATAGTTGCCTATACAAGACCTCCACTGTAATTACAGCAGTCAACATGACAGCTGGATTGAGGAAAATATTACAAGGCCCCATTTATTCTTGAAGAACATTGCCTTACTTCAAATGGCTCACTAAAATTTATACAAGTACTAACCATATCAGATTTGTTTCTGTAAAGAAGAGCCTTACCAACAAGATCACTATTGCTAAGACATATATGGACAGCACAAATTGGAGTCAAATGGATATTTTAAAAAAACACTGTAAGTCAGAGAGTAGGGAGGTAGGGGTAACTCTGTTAAGAGTAAGGTAATAAGTTGGGAATGAATATAATCAAAATACATTTTATGATATTTTCACAGAATTAATAAAATATTTATTTATAAAACAAGGTGGTATCACGAAAACAAATTTCTTTCTTTTATGTCATGGTGCTATGGATGGGACCTTAGCACTCTCTTACTAAGCCATCTCTCTAGTCCCAAGAGAAAACAGAAATTTAGGAGGGAATTAAGCAAGATTGAAGAACAAAGTAGTATCATAAACGAAGACCTTACATTGGGCTTCTAAATACGGAATTCACTGGTGGTCTTAGAAAAGGCAATGACTTTGAAGGAAGGTAAAGAAATTGTGAAATACATGAACCCTTAAAGTACATTGCGGGGTGGAGGGAGAATACTATAGAAGGCAATGAATGTCTGGAAGGAATCAAGTGTTTTGTCAGGATGGGTAAAGACCCGGCTGTGTTTTCTTGAGCTAATGGCAAAACATGCAAAAGAGAGGGAGAAGATACAAGAAAATATTCACTGAGCTACAAGCTACCCGGCCAAGTAAACTCTATATATACGGTCATCCCACTTTCTAGCATCTCTGTTCCTGTCAGGGTCACTGATTCAAAAAAAATGCTGTCATTTAGGCTTGAGATGATAATCACTTATCCAAGAACATGATTCATATTTTCATGACATTAGATTTCCCATGGTTCTTTCCTTAGTAGATCATCTAAGGGAACCATGTTTCAATTTTCTTTTCCATCAAGAATAAATGATAGGGAGGCCCAGAAGGAAACTAGGTAGCAGATGGGCACATGGAACAGTGAATTTGTCCTTTTGCTGTCTGCTATGGTGCTTGAATACATAAGCAAGTCTACATTTATATGATATTTAGAAGAAGGAAGATCGTGGTGTTTGAGTATATTTAGGAGCAAGCTAAGTTCAAACTCTATAACTGATGATGTAGGATTCTATGAGACTGAAGTACAGTATATTGGTGGGTGTGTGGTAGGTAAAAGGATCCAATGCATTATGCATGGGTAAAATTTATTAAAACATTATTGACACTTTTAGAAGCTACCAAATCACTTGTCGGTGCAGATAGCATTAAAAACAAGTAAGTAGGTGAGGGATCAGTGTATCATTAGTCAAACTTTGAAATAAAAATATCAAGCCCTATGTCTGTCAGTAAATTAGCCATATACAGTCTATCCTTACGCACAGACTACTATAGTGGGCATTTGACAACAATCTCAGAAGGCTTAGCCCACTCATTTTCTATGAAGACCTTCCATTTTGTTAGGAAATTAATATATAGTCATGTGGGAAAGTAGTTACATGCAATAACTGTAAAATGTTAGTACCTGGTCAATGTTAAAATTCATGGGGAAAATGGAGAAATGCCCTAAATATAACAGATGGCATAAACACGTTGTAGAGAATATTTTAATACTCTACTATTATCTGTGGTTTAGACTGCCTATGATTTCAGTTATTCATGCTTTCAATTACATGTGGTCATCTGTGATTCAAATACATTCACTGGAAAACTGCAGAAAAAATTAAGATATAGTAGGGAGGGCCTTGGTCATTCCTCAAAGCCATGTGCCTTACTCTCGCTGAGAAGTGGATGTGGTTCGGGGTTGTGGGGGAAGGTGGAGGAGGATGGGAGGAGGAGAGGGAGTGGGAACTGGGATTGGTATGTAAAATGAAAAATGATAGTTTGTTTTCTTTTCAAAAAAATAAAAAAAAATTCCTAATTTCTCAATGAATTTTCTAACCATATGTCATTGCAATCACTATATTTTATTATTGCTATGATTAACCTATTAGTATGCTTCATTTATAAATTAAACCACTGTAAGCACATATATATTAAAGTATGTATTGGGTTCTATACTTTCCTTGTTTTCAGGCCTATACTGAGGGTTTGGAATGTATTTCCTGAAAGCAAATTAAGACTCTTATACATACTTAATCGAGATAAAAATTAACAAATGTAGTCTTTTGTTGTAGATGCTTTGGGTTTTTGAGGTAAGGCGTTGTGTATTATAGGCTGTCCTTTAACTCACTATGTAGAAAATGGTGACCCTGAGCTCCTTCTGATCCTTTTGCCTCTACCACCCAAGTACTGAGATTATACGTTTGCACCACCAGGTCTGGCGTCAAATTCACTAATTTAGATAAAAACTATAAATTTGTTCCTATGGTCAGAACTTCTTATTCATAATGGAGCTAAAGTTTAAAATTTATGTTTATTTCTAGGCATGAGGTGAAATACCATTACTCTCAAGAGGCAGAGATGGGCAAATTTCTATGTTTTATGGGCTGTACAATGAGACCCTATGTCAAAAATAAAGAAAGGAATGGAGGGAAGGAAGTAGGGTAGGAAGGAGAGACAATAGTCATGTGTGATATTACATAGAATTTCTTATCAAAATAATTATCTAAAGTGATGTCCAAAACATTAGAGTTCTCATGGGATATTTCTTGATGGAACAATTTGCAGAAAGCTTGACTTACAAAAATTATTTCCAATAACTTTAAAGCCACATTTGCCCTCACATTAAACACAGTTGTACTAGCAAAGCATGCCATGTTATTTATTTAGCATAATTTTCATGGTTGTTACTTCAAAACCTTTATAGTTGTATAAATGGTAGTCTATCTCTTTACATTCCTTTATTACATATATAATGGTCACTTTGTACACTGTTACTGTGATAGATTTGATTGACAGATTTAGGTAGTTTTCACTTAATTAGGTTTTTTGTATCACCCAACATTGAGGGTATATTTCTTATACTAAACTGATCTATTAGAGAGTATTTGCCTACCATCCTATAATCCCCACCTATAGATCTTTCTTGAAGAATTCAAAAGCATCATACATAGTATTTTCCCCTATTATTGACCAGATTTCTCCACTCTGCTACCAATTCCCATTGCATTTTCCATTCTGTGGTAGGATCTAGGACACAGTAAAAATGTGGTTTCCATTGCAATGAAGCATGTGAACCTTGAAGAGTTCAAGATGTTCCTAGTTGTAGGATTTTTTCACTTTCTTTATACATTACATATTTTAAAATCATTTATAACATCAGAGAAACTATACATCCTTTTGGTTTGATCTCATGCACATATTTAAAAAACAACAAATGTATGATTATCTTACATTTGGAATAGTTTAAAGAACACAGTATAGTTTTCGAAGCAAGGGTCTCATACACTGTTCAAGGCTAAGTGATATATGTCAAACATAGAGGCTATTTAAGACAAAGACCATACTCAATAGGCTTTTTTTATATTTATACTTGACATTTTGCCCCTTCAAGTACCTTTAATTATACTTTGAGGCACATTAAATCATAGTGCCTGGAACCTTTTATGAATGATTTCAATCTTCTTCAGTGGGATTGAATTCTTTCCTTTACAGTTTTAACTCTCAAAATTCTACCTGTATCCTAAAGATAATGAAACAGAGAAGCCCTGGGAAGTCTGTGGTCTGATTTTTGGTTCTCATGAGACATTTTTAAAGATATTGGCTCCTTGATTGTGTGCCATTAATATGTAAGTGCATATGGAGCAGAGGCCAAGTTTTAGTGTCAATACTTACAAGACAAATCTATATCATTTCTAAAACTGGAGTAAAGAGGAAACACTAAAAATGTATCAAGAGTTTTGCTTCAGTAGTTTTCTGGTGTTGTATGATCAATAAAGAGTTGTTGAAGAAATAAATTAAGTACTGAGTCTATGTTACTCTCCAGTTAATGCTCTGTTGCTGTCTTATAATTAAGATCTCTTTGATGTTGAGGGCTTCTTGATACTTCCGGAATTGAATCCCACTGGTTAAAATTCCTAACTACTAGATTTTCCACCTTGTCTTGTAGGGAATAATGTTTGCTAGAGGTAGACTATAGGTATGTGCCACATGCCTTACTTGCTTGGCTTGCATCTCTTATGGATGAGCTTTCCATTGGGGGAAAGAGTTCTGCTGGCTAGCTACATTTACAAGTGGCATTTGGGACTATCCGCCCTAAAATAGAGCAATTGCTTCCTTCAACTAACTTTTCACGTGTGTTTGCCATGCCAGTAACTCTAGTTTGAGTTTCAGGGAAAAAAAATGTAAACTCTCCGGAGATTTTTCAAATCATAAAATAAATATAGATGAGGAAAACAAACATTTAAATTAGAGCTATGATTAGACTTTTAAAAATAACCTAAACTTTACAGTTACAAAAGTAGCCAAACATATTTACTTTTAAAAATTGTCCAGGGAAACATTAATAAACAGGTCTCTAGCTCTACTCTAACACCCAATAATCTATTTATAGTAATCACTGAAATTTTAGCATGGGAATAAATAACAATAACAAAACAATAACATTTCCACTGCTAGTACTTTTACTGTTTACACACCTACAAACAGTATTACTTGTAGCATTGAGATTAAAATCAGACAGACAGTAAGTGGATGGCTTTTTAAATCACATTTTTTTCTTTATAAGAATTCTGAGCAACACATATTCCTTGTCTAGATCTGATTGGTTTCTGGTGCCAGTGACACAATATCACAGACCTAATACATTATAAAGAAAAATGTTCACCATTATGGTACAAAGATGGGGACCACATCTGAGGATGGCCTTCTTCCTTGTTGAGTCCTGAGGAAGTTATATCACAAGTGAGAGACAGGAAACAGTAGGGAAACCTGGACAAGCTAGTTTTTATAATAGACCCATTCTGGAAATAGCCATTAGGACATAAATCCATTGATCACTTGAATGGATTAATCCATTCATACTGGCAGAGTTATAATTGCTTTACCCGAGGGCCCTACTTGCTCCCACATTTTATTTTAAAGTTCAAATTGTCAAAATTAGAACTTTTAAATTGCAAGTTCCAAAATAATAAACACCAACATTATGTGTAAAGAAAGAAACAATGACAAACATAGAATTTGGGAAGCTTTTTCCAGCACCGGTTGTGGGTATGTGAGAAGTTTACATAGGGCGTAATAATTAGTATTGAACGCAAGACCTCAGCAAAATGATTTTTTGCTCAAATACTCATTACTTCAGAATAAGAAAGGTTAACAGTCAGATTTTTAAATTACTAAGTTTAATGTTACCACTTCCTTCCCAAAGATTTGTGTGTGGGCTTGAATGCAGAAAAATTAACTTTAAAGTGTAAATATTCTCTATTTTGACTGAATGGCAGCAGGAAGGTACAATATAATTTAGAACAAGACAAAATGGAAGAGCTTCACGTTTCAGATAGAGACACATAAAACATGACACTTTACCCTTTGGGATCTATCTATTTCTCTGTTTAAAAGGCTTTTTGGTTGGTATCAAGCAATTTGAGAAGTAAGCACTGAGTCACTGTGCACACAGATACACAGACACACACTGATGTGTGCACATAGTGCACGCAGATACACATACAGATGTGTGAGCATTGTGCACATAGATACACAGACACACACTGATGTGTGCACATAGTGCATGGTGTACACAGATACACAGACACGCACTGATTGTGAGCATCGCGCGCCCACATTTTCATAGCTCGTAACTTCAAATAAATTTTGGAATAAATTTCAAATGAGTGTTAGAAGGTATATCACATGTTTAAGCCACAGCAGTATTCCATGTGTGAGAGAGTGCCAAAGAGAGATCAACTTGTTCGTGATTGCATACATATAGAGATGTAAAGTCAACATACAGTGTTGTCTCTAAAAGTCCAATACCATTCACTAATCCATGTTGCCTCGGAGCACCCCCAAAATGGCAAATATGCTACAGAACCAAATAGTGGGTTCTTATCAAATGACAAAATAAATGAGCTGTAATATTCATAGTGTCTAGACAGACCATTATACTAATAGCTAAGATAGCCATTGGAGCTCATCTGATTCTTGTACCTTCCCATGAGCACCACAGTGCTCCCAGTCTTTGAAATACTGTAACACTGGCAGTTTTGAAAACTTATTGTCTGAAATTTAATTGATTATGTAAATCTGTATTTTTATTGTGGGGAAAAATATATGATAACATCAATGCTATTCAGCACATTGTGGTTATTCAGTATATAGGGCATTGTTGAGAAATCACCCTGTGTGTTTCCCTGTCCCAAATCTTTCATTTGTATCCACCAAATTAGGAAACAATTAAGTGGAAAAGAGCTAAGAGACCTGGAGATAGATATTCCTAGGCAATGTTTATGCTGCTGGCAGGAGGACGAAGGCTAAGAACTGATGTTAAACGAGCTTCATTTTTTTGTGTGTGGTGTACTCTGGCAGAGGCCACTTCTCTTGTGTCTACCAGTTAAATTGCTGCACAGCTTCCAACAGCACACATCCCCCCATTTCCTGTAACAAGATGCTCAGGGCAATCACCTTGACTTACCCACCCCTGAGACAGCTGCGGATTCTGCTAATGCAGAATCTTTCACAAGAGTAGCAGAATGGTGTGCATTTGGAGAGAGATGATCCACAGCAGACAGATTTCACAGTCGAAGTTCCTAATGCTTGCAGGACAGAACAAACAAATCTGTCAGACCTAAAAACTATCACACCAGCCAAGACTTTGAGGCTCATCTAGAAAAAACTGCCCAGAGACTTCCAAAAAGAAAAGACTGTTAGGATAACTTGAAAGGGAAAAGCTTGGGCTGCTCTTCTGATTTGATTGCTTTAGGACAAATTATTCTAGGCCTCAGCTGGGCTAATTTTGTCCAAGTAAAGTGTTGGATAGGAACTTTAAAAACAAGGTTCAATCTCTTAATTTTCCATACTGCTAAACCGGAGGGAGGAGAGTGAAATGATTAAAAACTGGGTGTGTGTTGTATGACTGTTGGGGTTTCTTAAATGATTTATTTCTGGCTTAGAAATACATTGTGGGATAGCTCTTCCTTCTGTAGACACACCTTATTTTTGTTCAGACTAATGGCTCAAGAAGTTGTAAGTTCCTGGATATAGACCAACTGGCATAGGGCAGGGAACCTAGAAGCAAAGAATTAACCCAAAATTTGGGATGTAACATCTGCTGTAGCTAAATTCTAAAAGGGATTAAGTGCACACAGTTATTCTGGGCTTGACTGTATTAATACACTCCTGCAATCTCTCTTTCTGTAGTCTAAATCTAATATTAAAAAATTGAGTCCATTGTGAACTTTTAAAATGATTTTGATTGCATATTTTCTGATTGTACAAATTTGTAATCACTCATTGCAGAATATTTGAAGAGAGCATAACTAATAAAGAAAATTAGAAACTCCTATGATTCTAGAATGTAAAAATAGCTATAAAAATCTCCGTATTTCTAACCAAATTTTATTTATAATTATAAATGTACAGAGAGCATGAAGTTTATATCTGTCTATTAAAGCTTTTCCCTGGTGTATTTACTATTTATTGAGAACATTTTCTGTGGTAAAAGCAAATGTGATCATCTATAATATTTGATATCTTAAACCCAAAATGATCAAATTAATCATTGAAAACTTCTTGGTCAGTTGGTATCTAATTATTTCCATTACAATAAAGTTATTGAGAGTAAATTTTAAAATACATCCCTGACTATTATTTAAAGACAGAATCTTAAATATTGATATTACAAAAATGAAGACAATACATATTTCTGAGCCTCTTAAATATCATGAAAAATTTTGTAGATCTATAATCATTCCAGCATTGTCTAAAATTGTCCATCTCTACACACAATCCATTGTCTAGCACACACATATTTAGATGGGATTTTGATTATTCCTATTTTCTTTATTTGATATAAGATGCAAATCTCTAGGATTTTCTTGACTTATATAGCTATTTTGACAAAGACTTATTTGGATGTGTTTTATCCATTTGTTATTAGGTTATTGCTTTATCTGTTTATTTTGGGTTCTAGGGATTAAGCCGAGTCACCCACATAGTAAGCATGTGCTCTACCACTTATCTGCATTATCACTCTGTCATTTCCATGTATGTCAAGAATGCAACCCCTTCATCCTGCATGACTTTATTTTCAGTTTTATCACAGCTTCTTTGAGAGACAGTTCATGTATAATAAAATTAATGAATTTTAAGTATTAAATGTGATAAGTTTTATAAAGGTCTCTTGTATAACCATCACAACAAACAATAGAATTCATATGAAAACCACAATCATGAATAATATAGCATGCCTTAAATTATGACATTTTAAGTTTTCAAAATTTGCTATTTTCAAATTTATGTTGGCTTTTCTGAATGTTCCATATTTTATAGGACTCTATACTAAGCTTATCAAATTCTACAATGAAATAAAAGAAATTCCATCAAACCAATTATAAATTTGCAGAAAATACCTGTGTTAATGTATTTTCTCTCACTCCAAAATCAAAGTGTATTTATCCTCTTTAGATGTTCCAAAATTAAGTGGTATTTTATAGTTTTCATTATATAAAATAACACATTTTAAAATCTATTGCTAATAATTGCATGCTTTTATGGCACTGAAACTATCAGTTATTAGTTTTAGTTTGCTTCCTGTTGCTGCCATAAACACTATGACCTTAAGCAGCTTGGGGAAAGAAAGGGTTCCTTTCATCTTGCCGCTTAAAGACTTTCATGCAGGGAAGTCAGGGCAGGAACTTTGAAGCAGGAGCTGAAAGCAGAAATCTGGAGGCAGGAACCTTGAGGCAAGAACTGAAGGCAGGAACTCTAAGGTAGGAACCTTGAAGCAAGAACTGAAGGCAGGAACCTGGAGGCAGGAACTGCAGAGGAACCCTGTTTACTGGCTTGTTCCTTAAAATCAGGGTCAACTACCTGTTTTTATACCTGTCAGGACTACCTGCCCAGGGGTGGCACCACCCACAGTGGCCCAAGCACTAATGCATAAATTGTTAATCAAGAAAATTCCCAGCAGACTTGCCTACAGGACAATCTGGTGGAGGCATTTTCTCAACTGAAGTCTTTTCTTCCTAAATGTCAATTTGAAGTCAAATTGACAAAAAACAAAACATAATCAACATACTGTCCATCTTTTACAGTCAACTATTATATAAGCAGAATGTTTTTAATAGGTGCTGTTGGTTAAATTAATGTCCAGTAATTCGTAGACTTTTCTTTTAGTGTAAAGATATTATATAAAATGCCTCAATGCATTTATTGATGTGATTGTTTTTATTTAATAGTATGTTGGATTTTCTGTTATTTTTATCATAATGTTACAATAACTTTGCATGGGATTAATATCAACTGTTCATAAGAGTAATCATTTAATTCATGGTTATCTTTTGTTACACACCTGTGAGTCTATATATTTATAATTATAAGCAACATCTGTGTGGTTTTCATTTCTGTTTTAAAATATGTGTGTGGTATATATGTGCATTTATGTATGTACACTTATGTATGAGTGTGTGCTTGCACTTGTATGCAGGTGCATGTATAGGCCAGAGTTTTATGTTGGATCTTTGCCTCTTTTGTTCTCCACCTTTTTGAGAGGGACTCTTTCACTGAACCTGGAGCTCACTGATTTGCAAGAGTAACTGGCCAGGTGAGAACTTCTTGGCTCCCACTTCCCCAGTACAAGGATTAGAGGTGGCCAACATATTTTTCAGAAACATGTTAAATTTCCAAGCATGGTCCATTTTGGCATATGTTTTATGTATATTTGAAGAATTATATGAGTGACAACTGGGTCAAATTAGTGACTGTAATGCTTATATCTTCCACAGTCTGTCCAGTTTTCTTTCTAATTGTTCCATTATATAAAAGCAGAACATAAAGTTGCTATTTGTAATGGAAGATTAATCACTATCAGTACTGCTAAGTTTTGATTGTTTGTCTTTTAGGTCTATTATTTCATGATATGTTCCATTCTCCAGATAATCTGTGTGATCATCATCAAATGTCATCCTCTGCCCTAATATTTCTTTCTCTGAAATCTTCTTTATATAATATTACTATAGTAATTTCCACTTTCTTGTGATTTGTGTTTGGTGGTTTATTTTCTATCATTTTATACTTCATTTCTTTGTACTTAAAATATATTTTTGATATTTGGAGAGATGATGGCTGTGGGGTTAAGAGCACTTGCATGGTTCAGAGTCTCAATTCTCAGCGCTGCCACAGCATAACATTGCCATCTATAGCTCCAGTTCCAGGAAATCTGATGATATGTTCTGGCCTCTATGGGCTCCTTCATGTACAAGGTGAACATAAACATAGACAAGGGAACACACATGCACACATAAAATATAAGTAAACAGATAGATAAATAGATAGATAGATGATTGATAGATAGATGGATGGATGGATAGATAGATAGATAAGAAAACACAATATTCTTTGTTAGGCTGTGATCTTTCAACAGAAAAATAAATAAATAAAAATGTTATTTCTAGAGACAACTCATGCTTATTCCCTATTGTTATTTTTTTCATTTCCTTTTTTATACGATGTATTTTCCTGCAATGTATAATTTAGGGCATTTAAATGTGGAAAGGAAGAAAAAATATAAACATTTATTTGATTCTATTGATTTATTCACTGGTCTCATTATTAAATTTCATGTTGCTAGCATTATCAATGTTTTATATAATATGCTTTGCCATGTTCTGGCTGGGCAGCATGATTTCAGAAAACCATGTCTTTTTCACCTTCCCTTGAGTGTCTTTTGATCAGGGGTATTCAGCAGCATGATTATAATTACATGCTTGATCAAATATGGAAAATAGTCTTTTACCCAAAATTATTGGTTTCTTCATTCCTTCCTGCTATGGTTTATTTTAGTTTACTGATTTTTTTGAATGTTCAGTCTGCTATTGATCTCATCCATAAACCACACTATTTCATTTTAGATACTGTATTTTCATTTTTGTAATTCTGTTTGCATCTGTCTGCACATATTTGTTTCCCTCATTGTGCTTGTATTTTACAGTCTTCAACATGTTGAGTGTATTTATTAGTACATAGAATCTTACTTAAACTTCTATTCCTGCTTGACTATATAGTGGCAGGTTAGGTGTTTCTGCTTCTCCTAGGTGAAGCAATTTATTTGCATATAGTTGCTCATAATAATACCTAATTGCACTTTTAATTTTTGAGGTTTCCATTGGAACACCTCCACTTTCATTTCATTTCTTTTCTTTTATTAAAAATAGACTTGTGTCTCATACAATACATCCAAATCACAGTTTCTCCTCCCTCTACTCCTACCAGGTCCCCCACCCACACCTTTCTTCTCCCCTAGATTCATTCCCTCTCCATTTCCCTTCAGAAATGAACAGGCCTCTAAGAGACAACAACTACACACAATAAAACAGGATCCAATAAGACAATTCTTGCTTGCTGTTTCAGTCTATGTGAGCCCTGCTTAGTTGATTCAGTGGGCCATGTTCTCCTGGTTTTCTACATCCTCTCTAACTCTTACAGTTTTTCCTCACACTCTTCCCTGGGCTTCTCCAATTGGGGGGGGGGCACCAATTTAGACTCTCTCTCTCTGCATAATGTCTACTTGTGGGTCTCTATACCTGCTCCCATCTGCTGCTGGAGGAAGCCTCTCTGCTGACGATTGGGCTGGGCGCTGATATATGAGTATAGCAGAATATCAGTAGGAATCACTTCATTGATTTTTTTTTTGTGTGTGCCAGTAGTGTTTGGATCTACCATAGATTTCTGGGATATCTAGTCTGGGGTTCCTGGCCATCCAGTCTATGTCAGGGGCATGGGCTCATTGTGGCATAGGCATCAAGTTAATGCAGTCATTGGTTGGCCACTCACACAAGTTCTGATCCACCATTGCTCCAGCTCATCCTGCAGGCAGGACGCATCCTACGTCAAAGTTTTGTCGCTCAGTTAATTTCCAGTTTTCTTTTACAGTAGACTGCACGACTCTCATTTCTGATTTGTTTTCATTTCTTTTTCATTCTCTCCATGTATATAAAAATTTGTTGATTTTGTTCAAATTTTAAAATTTTCAAATGAAACAATTCTAACTGATTTTCTCCCTTTTTCAAATCCCCTGGTTGTTTTGGTTAGGTTCTGCTATCTTTTATTGCTTTCAGCTACATCTGGATTTTGTTGTTGTTGTTGTTGTTTTAGTAGGTCCTTGAGTTGAAATACTAGAAAATTATTCAAAATCTTTTCTTTTGTTTTGAACACTTTTTAAATTACTGCATACTTTTTTAAAAACTAAGTTTTGTCCTAGAGGCTTTTGCATGATTGGCTTTTAGTTTAAAATTTCTCAATGTATTTTTAATTTCTGTTTTGACTTCTTTGACCATTACTTACTTATGAGTTTTTGTTATATTTATGTATTTAAATAAATATTCCATTTTTTAGTATTCCTGAGGTATAGTTTCATAATACTCTGATCTGAAAAGGTGCTTGATATGATTTGAATATTCCTAAATTTGTTAAGCCTCATATTTGTTGTTGACTTAATATATGATCTATCTTAGAAAGTGTTCCATTTAAACTTGAGAAAATGTATATTCTGTTGCTATTGGACAGATTGTTCTGGATATATCTGTTAGTTGTATTTGGCCTAAAGTGTAGCTCAAATCCAATGTTCAAGTTCAGATAATTGATTTTCTGTCTGGATGATTTATCCATTGTTGAAAGTGTGCTGTTAATGAAACTGGACCCTTGTCTTACAGCTTCAAGAAAAATCAACTCAAAATGGATTAAGTACCTAAATGTGAAAACTGGAACTGTACATCTCCTAGAAAATATATATATATAAATCTTTTTGACATTGATCTCGTCGATGATGTTTTCATATAGGACACCCACATCACAGGAAAAATAAGTGAAAAGAGATGGGACTATATCAAAGTACAAAAATAAGCCAAAAATTGAAGTGCTTACTATAATTTGGGGATAAAATATTTATGAACCTTATAGCTGATAAAAATTTTATATTCAAAACATGTTACACATATACACAAATCAATAGTAAAAGTATATAAGTAAATGAATTGATGTAAAAATGATCAAAAGACCAAAATAGACAGTTCTCCAAAGAAGAAATGGCCAGAATCATTAATCATCAGGGAAATGATTATCAACACTGCAATGCTATATCACTCCAGTAGGGATTCATCAACCAAAATTTAAGAAGTACATTTTGGTAAGAATGTGAAGAAAAGTTAACTTCAGATATTATGGGTGGGAATGTAAGTTGATACAGCTATTAGGGGAATATTCTGAAGGAATATAGATGATAGAAAGAAAGATGATAGATAGATAGATAGATAGATAGATAGATAGATAGATAGATAGATAGATAGATAGATAGATGTATATCTCACATTATTCAACAGTCACAGTACTAGATATAGACTCAAAGAAAATAAAACCATCTACTCATAGAAATACCTGAATTCCAGATGGGAACACTATGCAGAGAATGAGAGACCTTGAAACACTTAGCCCTGGATGGGATGGCTCCATTCTATTCCTTTCCACAGGGCCCAGGGAACCCAGAAGATGAGGAAGCACAAAGAATGTAAAATCTAGAGGGAATTGGATGGCACCAAGAAAACAAGGCCCTCTACATCAACATGATCAAAGCTCATAAAAGCACACAGAGACAGAGGCAGCATGCACAGGGCATGCAGGAGACGACACCAGGTCCTCTGTGCATACATTATTCTTCCAGTTTAGCGCTTGTATGGGATTCCAGAGTTTGCACATGAGTGGGTATCTATTTCTTGTGCTTACTTTTGGGGGCTCTTTTCTCTGTCTCAGTTTTTGTTTTATCTCCTGTTCTTTTACTTTATTTTATTATGACTCTATGGAAGCCTGTTTGTTTTCTAAGGAGAGACAGAAAAGGAGTAGATCTGGATGGGAGGGAATGTGGGGAGAAACTGGGAGGAGTGGAGGAAAGGGAAACTATAATCAGGATATATTATATGAGACAAAAATCTATTTTCAATAAAAGGAAAGAAAATACCTGCATTGTGACATTTGTTTGCAACATTGCTCACAATAGCCAAGATATGAAAAAAAACCCTAAAATTTCATTGATGAATACCCAAATAAAGAAATTATGATATGACTATCACTTATCTTTAAAAATTGAAGATGCTGACATTTGGTACATCATGGATGAAGCTGAAAGACATTAACATTAACTGAAATAAACCAGACACAGTAAAAAATACTTCAATTTTTTCAACTATGCATCTTATCCATGAAGCATTTTAAAATACTAATACATAGAAACAAAGAAAATAATGAGTTACCAGAAAGAAGAGAAGAGAAGGGAAAGCTAAGTCGAAGTTTATAAAGTAGCAATCACAAAGAACATATAAAATAAAGATATAAAGTACAGTGAAAGAACTAATATAATTCCAATGTTTATTAAGAATTTTCTAAGAGAGATTTTAAATACATTAGAAAATAGATGGATTGTACTGTTTATAGCAGTGATTTTGATCTCTATATGTCTATCAAAAATTCATGTTCTACATATTCAGTTTAAACAGAATAAAGCTCTAAAGCAATCTTAGCACTATCTGACACACAGAGTGTACTCAAGGCATGTGAGTTTGGTTTGATATTTGTTCAAGTTCTTTTTGTTGTACTCTCTATATCCAACCATTTAAAAGCCTTATCTGGATTGTATCTCCCTATGCAGCATTTCTTGACTCTCAAAAACTCCATCACCAGCACTACCCACAATTCATAGATATAGTTCTCCTCTTTGAAAGTATTTGA
Source organism: Ondatra zibethicus (assembly GCA_004026605.1). Classification (NCBI taxonomy): domain Eukaryota; kingdom Metazoa; phylum Chordata; class Mammalia; order Rodentia; family Cricetidae; genus Ondatra; species Ondatra zibethicus. The sequence goes on along the minus strand of PVIU01020724.1, from coordinate 16,589 downwards.
AGGAGGCTCAACTGACCCTAATGAAAACTATTAGCCAAGTATGGTAATACCCATCTTTAATACCACAGCCCAGGGAGTGAAGGCAGGTGGATCTTTGTGAACTTAAAGCCACCCAAGTCTACAAAGCAAGTTCCAAGGCAGCTCAGGCTACATAGTGAGACCCTATCTCTAAATAGATAATTAAACCATGGAGTATAGATCTGAGTTTCAATAAATGTATGCCCATTAGATTTCCAGTATAGGCTCAGTGGCTCTGAGTTCAGTTCAGATCACTGGTTACTGACAAAGAAAGGCATGGCATTTACAAAGAACCATTATGAGATTTACCTTTCACTTAGTGCTTTGCAAAGATGAACCCAACAAATCTCCATTTCAGTCACTATAGGTTTATAATTCTTTTCCTGAAAGTTGTGAATCAGACCCACCATGCCCTACATATTTCATATCCCATTAAATATTTATTTTATTAATAGTTTAGTATTGTTGTATATGTATATGGTGTGTGTGTGTGCGTGCGCACACGCGTGTGCACAGGTGAGTGCATACTGTTGAATGTATATAGACATCAGAAAACAATGGATTTGATTTTTTTCCTTCCACCATGGTATCCAGAGATCAAATTCAGGTGGTTAGGTTTATGTAGCAAATGCTCTAACTTTATGATACGTCTTGCCAGCCACTCATATCCAATTTTCAATGAAATGTGCTCAATATCTTTCTGACATATCATTAGCAATGCTAAGTAAAGTTTTTTATCACAATTGGTGTCAAGGTTAAGAATAGTTTGCCAAAAACAGTGTGAGCCCAAACCTCCTGAAAGATATATGAAAAACAGTATCATTTGGGGGGGACTATAGTAGACTTAAACTAAAATTTTTAAATAAAATAAAACTTTAATGACACTAAGAAATGCTAACTATAAAATTTCACCTTGATGAGCCGAGGTGTGAATTCTCACTCTATTATCTACTAGCTTTATTACCTTATATTCTAAGAATAGCTTCTTCCCCTTCTAACTTGGTAAAATCATGGCAGACTTCTAAATGTTGTTTCACAGGGGTCATGACAGGAAATATGTACAGGGGACTCAACTGATGTGAAGAATTTAGAGAACACCAAACTTTCAGAAATTACAGCAAATAAGATATTATAATGATTTTTGAAAACCTTCAAGTTAATGAAGAAAGATAACATGAAGGAAATTACAGTTTCTAAAATCAAGGCAAGTTCAACTGCATACTAGAACTCACTCACTTCTTAATTTGCCCTGTTTGACCTCTTGTCTTTTCCTTGAGATATTATTGATAAACTGTAATTGCCTTTCTAATTTTGCAGACAATCATTTGTAGTGGGGAAAACACAATTTAAAAACTAACACTATTGACAGTAAATACTGTCCCAGTACAAGGAAACCTATGCTATTTGTTACTTTGTGCATTTAATTCTTAATTATCGAAACACATAAGCATATTATTATTATGACTGACATTCTTTTAAACCAGATATTTTTCTTGTGTTTAGATACTTAGTATCTGCATATAATAATAATTTTGTCATTTTAACACTTTATGCAATCATAATTCTCTGGTACTAATGTTTTTCTGTAATAGCCTCTGTTACATTTAACAACATACTATATCAATAGTTCATCCTTGCAAGTTACCACATAATATTTCAGAGTATAGGTAGAGGTTAAATGTACTTTGTTCATTGTGGTAATGATATGTGGTCATTTGTAGTTGTTTACTACAACTACAATTATACTGTATATTGACCATTATACTGAAAATAATTCAGATAATTGTGCCTAATGTACTAGTTTTAGTTTAATGTTTCAAAATTTTCTCATCATTAATAAAGTTTTATTGTCTATGCAGTTAAATTTAACCTTTGTAGAAGTACATTGTTTGTTTTTGTTTTTTATTGTTTACTCACTTAAAATAATCTAAATAATATATTTACTTCTATTTTACATCATTGTCATTTATGATTCATTTATATGAAATCAATTTAACTTTTGAAGAATGCTACATGATGTCAGGTGAGAGATCTCCACAGTGAAACTTTAAGAAGTAATTAGAGAATACAGCATAAGACAAAAAAATATGCATAAGGAAGGATCAGTAGCAGCCATATTGTGACAATGGTTATATTATCAAAAGTGACCTTCAAACTCAATGAAATCCCCATAAAATGCCAATGTCATTCTTCATAGAAATAGAAAAGCAGTCCTAAAATTCATTTGGAGGCACAAAAGACACAGGTAGCCAAAGAAATTCTCAGCAGAAAGAACATAGCTGTAGCTATCACCATTACCTGATATCAACTACAGTACAGAGCCACAGTAGTAAAACAGCATGATACTTGCACAAAAATAGAAATGCAAACCAATGAAATAATTAAAGAACTCACATATAAAGCCACACAGCTACAGCCACGTGAATTTTAAAAATATATGCACTGAATATAAAACAGCTTCCTTAGCCTGTGATACTGCGAGAACTGGGTATCTCCATGTATAGCAGTGAAACTAGACCCCTCTCACTCATCTTTCACAGTAGATCAACTCCAAACATATCAGAGGCTCTAATGTAAGACCCAAACTCTAAAATTTCCAAAGGAAAACACAGGGGAAATATATCAAGATATATGCACAAGCAAAGAACTCTGAAAATGACAACAATGGCTCGGGAAACAATAGCAAAATAAAGCATCTGTATTGCACAAGAAGCTGTTAACTGAAAACAGAACCTACAAAATGGGAAAAACTACCATCTAAGACAAGGTTAGTATAGAGAATCTATCAAGAAATTAAAAATTATCCAATTTGTAAATATTCAAATGAATTGGAAATATGGTCCTCAAAGTCAAAATTCCAAGTAGCTAGTAAATATGTGGAAAAACAATGTTCAGCATCTGAAAAATGCAAATCAAAACTATGTCGATTCCACCTTGACCCAGCCAGAGTAGCTACCATTAAGAAAAAAAAAACAAAAAACAATGACAAATACTGTTGGGGAAAAGTAATCTTCATTCTCAATGATAGGAGTGTAAGTGATTAGTGCAACCACTATGGAAATTGGTAAGAAGGGCCTTCAGAAAGCTATACCATTCACTGGAATATACCAGAGAGATTGGGCATCAATATACTAAAGAAGTTTTTGTATATCCGTGCCATGTGATTCACACTAAAATAAGATAACTGGACCAGTCTAGATGCATAAGAACCAATGAACAGAAAAAGAAAATTTGATTAAATATGTGTATTATATAACCACAAAGAACAGTATTATGTCATTTGTAGTAAGTTTAATGGAATTGAAAATTTTTATATTAACTGAAAAAAGGCAAGAACATGGAATGTGAATATGTGTATGCATAAATAATTATATATGTGAACATTATGAAAGTAGAAGGTGGTCTACTAGTTGAGACATGCCCCCTTCCAAGGGGAACAGTGGCAGGACAATATAAAATAATGGAGGCCCAGTATAAAACAAAAGATAATGATATACATATATTAAAATATCATAATGAAACATTAATTTGAATACTACATAAATGTTGATAAGATTTTGTAATTTTGGACTGGGGTGTGACTGAGGACTGAATTGCTTTCCTAGAATGTGTATGGTCTTTTGACCGATCTAAAACACCCCAAGGATAAAATGATAAAGGGCTTCTTTTTCTTTTTTCTTCTTTGTTCTTTCTTGCTTGAAACAAATGATCAATTGTTCCAGCATCGTTTAATTGAAATCACACCTTAGTGTAATTACCTAGCTTCATACTCAATTACCAGATACTGATGAGTCTGTTCCTGAAGTTCTGTCAGAGTACATTTATATTGCTTCTCTCCTCCTACTATTATTCTATGTTCATTATAGTAAGTTTGTAGCCTGTTAACTTGCCTATGAGTTGTCAGAGAAGTTTTCATGAAGGACGAGAGCCTCATCTAGGTGGTAAAAGGCTAATAGACACTTGTCAAGCATTGACAACAAAATGAGAGGCTCCAGTTAGAAGAGAGCTACACGAATAGAAGGAAATGTGAAGTTATATGGCACATTTAAGGGCTCTCAGCTGTGTGGTATCAGGAGGTCAGTCCTTCTAGGTCAGGATGTCTGTTATGACCAAAGAAGAAGATAGGGTCTGAGTAGGAGGGAATTCAATTGCTCTGTTAAAGATTAGGGGTTATCTTCTAGGCTATAGTAAGGTTTTGAGTAGGGGGGAATAATATAATTATCCATCTCTGTCAGAAGTATAAAGATGGGTTATTGAAGAATGTGTGATGTAACTGCAGTGGGAATTCTTGAAAAGATGGGATTTTTGTGAGCTAGATTAGCCAATGAAAGAAAGCTTAATAAAGAAACTATTGAATTACTATAGAATAAAGTATGATTAATTTATAGAGAGAAGTCTGATCTATGAATTCAGAAGAAACCAATTATGGGTGTACTTAATTTTCTATTATTGTTATTGTTGTTACCTTATATCTGGTTCATCAAAGGTGAATAGTAATTTAAAAATTGAGTGTACATAGTATTGCCATGTAATTTAATTGAAGCCAAGATAGCTTTGCTGAAAAAAATGGTGCAATATGACTGCTTTAAGCGATAAACCTTAACACACCAAATGAAGATTTTTCTTTATTGAAAACATCGTAGCGAGACAGGTGACAGAATGGGTGAAGCACTTGCCATGAAAGTATGAGGACCTGAGTTTCCCAGAATCCATGTAAAGCCAGACCTGATAGCAGGGCTTTAATCCCAGTGCTCTCGCTGTGAGATGGAAGGCAGAGACAGGAGAATCCCCAGAAGCTGTCAGGCCAGCTAGCCTGGCATATGCAGTGAAGAACAAACAAGATGGACAGCAAGAACTGAAACCTGAAGTTATTCTGTGTGTCTTCTGCACACATGTCATAGCATTTGTGCACCCAAACACACGTACATACAACACACACATACACACACACACACACACACACACATCCCAGAGGAGTGAGGGATGAGGGAGAGAATGAGAGGGCGATTGGAGAGAGGGCAAGGAAAGCAGTTTTGAGAGACTTTTTGAAATAGCCAAGGAACGAAATGCCTCTGGTGTACTGTGAATTCTAATTGGCCTTAATAATAAAAACCCAGAGTCAGATATCAGGGTAAATGCTGAGAGATCAGAGAAGTAAAGGAGACAGCCACTAGAGAGACCCTTTACCTCTCTCTACAGAATCCTCAGACCAAAAGGGGCAAAATCCTGTCTCTATGAATCCTTAGACTGAATCCTGCACTCCAGTCTCCTCCTGCCTAATCTTCCTCTCTCTTCCTAGTCATATTTCTTCCAGTCTCCAACTCCCTAGGGTGGCCTTGAACTCACAGATATCTCTCTGCCTCTGCCCCCCCCCCCCCGTGTTGGGATTAAGGACTTGTGTCACCACTCCCTGGCTCTAGTAGTTTAGCTCTGCACTCTTATTTACAGGCAAGCTTTATTTATTAGATCACAAACAAACTATCACCACACTCTGGTTTAAAACTAAATCAGATTCTGTAGTCTGCCTTGGAGCCCATTCCCTATGGAGGGACACCTTGCTCAACCTACATACAGAGGGGAGGGCCTTGGTCCTGCCTCAAAGTGAAGTGACAGATTTTATCGGACTCCCCCGTGGGAGACCTTACCCTCTCCAAGAAGTGGATGGGGGATGGGGTGAGGAGAAGGTGGGAGAGAGCAGGAGGAGGGGAGGGAGAGGGAACTGGGATTAGTATGTAAAAAAAAGATTGTTTTTAAAAATTAAATTAAATTTAAAAAGCTAAATCACTTTGGAAAGTTAAGTATGAAGGACAGAGCAAGTTAGCAAAACCTAGCATGACTTCAGGTAAATGCCTAAAGAAAAATTAATTCCTTTAGCAGGCAGGGCACACAAAAGAAGCTATAGAATTAATGTTTCAGTCTGAAATGTATCTGCCCTTTAGAACAGATGATGAAAACCTTATGGGAATATTTTCAGCCTTGAAACTACCTTAAATCTATCTTTAATATTGGATGTATGAGGCCAGATTTCATTCAAAATGACTACAACAACCTGTTAATTAAATCAGATAAATAAAGCAAAAGATGGAAAGCATACAAATACTTTTATCTTCCTGTTTTTTTCCATATTGAGTAGCATGGCTAAAATAATTGCAGTGATTTTAAATAATGTGTGATATTTTAAGATTATTTTGCACATATAATAATGTTACTGAACATGTAGTAGACACCTGCTAGTTTTTTTTTTATAGTTCGTTTATGTCTAAGAACATTGAACTTGCCATACTTGCTATTCTAGTCTGATGATTCATCACACACTATGCAGTGACAACTTCCTAAAACCAGGCAGAGCTCAGTGGGAAGAAACTCAACTCCTGTCTAGGATCTGTTCTGAAGCCTCATCTCTTGGATCATGGGAGAATGTCACACTCCTTGTGTCCTAATTTCTCAGTGAGTAAACTGCTATTCTGAGCAGCTACTGAGGATGATTCGGTTCTGTGTGTTCAAAACAAATGTTCTTGAAAAAACTATGAGGTGGAACTTGATGGGTAACTCTTTTCAATCAGTTGCTTTTAGTTGAACAAGTGTTTTAAGTGTGAAGATGAACTGATAATATTATCCATAAACATGTGATAGTTTAGGGATTGGTGGTGTGGCTTTGTGCATTTACCCAGAAAGTGCAGGGTCCTGGGTGTGATTCTCAGTACTTCAGTGTAAATAAGTAAATGAACAGATGCTGAGCGATAAAAAAAATGGGTAGTACAATAATTATAGGTACTCAATGGCACCAAAATTTACACTTTAAATGAGTTTGATAGTAACTCTTATGCCTTGCACATTGTACATCATTTTTTAAAAGAGAAGTGTAGTAAGGAGGAGAGGCCTGTGTTTCCGGCGCCTGGTTTCCGGCCGCGAGCCTGTTTTTCACAGGCCTCCTACTACAAAGAAGGGCTGGAGGGATGGCTTAGCAGTTAAAAGCACTTACTGATGTTGCAGAGGACTTGAGTTCAGCTCCCAGCACCACATTGAACTGCTCATAACTACCTGTAATTTCACCTTCAGGAGATCTAATGCCCTCTGTCCTCCATGGACACCTGAACTCATGTTCATGTACCCATACACAAATACAGATATACACACAAAAACACAGATGAATACACACACAATCACACACACAGACTCACAAACAAAAATTTAAGAAAAAATAATATTTAAAAACTAAAGACAGGAAGGTAGCAGAAGACTTATTGAGAAGAAGAATTTCAGGCTAATTAACAGATGGGGAAAGGAAATGGGGTTGGATATGGACAAAATACATTATATGAGGCATGAAAATAATAATAAGAAAACAGAGACTGAATTTGAAAGAAAGCAAGAAGAGGTATATGAAAAGGTTTGGAGGGAGGAAAGGAGAGGGAGAAATGATATAATCATATTATGATTTCAAAAATAAGAGGAAAACAATTTTTAAATGGGGGAAAAACAGAAACCAAGCAAATAAAGATGGTACTGGAATGTTGATTGTTGGTAGAGGTCAGGCCTACCATGTGTAAAGTCCTGGGTTCAGTACCCGGATCACAAAAAGGTGTGTATAAAAAAAGAAAAAACTTCAAAAAACTAAAATGAGCCTGTATTAGAGGAAATATAAAATTCTTTGCAAATGAGCTTTGGGTTTTGATAGGAAGATAATTGTTTCTATGTGCTGATTTCACTTTTTCCTTCCTTAAATACATGAAAGTAATATAGGATGATCCTTCTCCGGTCTCTGCCCAGAAAGAATGGCAGAAGGGTTAAACCGACGTGAGAGCAGCCTTTCTGATGGGGACAGATGACATCTTAGCAGAGAGTGATTATAGTTATCAAGTTATTAAGAGGATTCAGAGTCTGAAGTGACCCGCTTCATGCCAAGCTCTGATGCCCCACAGTTTCAACAAGAGCCAACAGATTAGCCAGGAGACAAGCAACACTTGCGCCTAAGCCAAAGACCTACGGTAGCTTTTAAAACCTAGGGTGATTCAGTGAGATCTAATTAGACTGCAGGGCAATACCAAGATATGTTTAAACTGTTTAGGATTTATAACAGTTCAATTTCTTCTGTTAGATTGTTTTTACTAAAGTTATTTCACTTTATAAATTTTCCTTTTAAAAATCTTTTTCGTTTTTTTTTTTAAATTTTTCTGTATGAGTCTGTACGCATGCTTGTTGCCTATGGAGGCCAGAAAAAAAACATTAGAAACCCTGGTACTATATTACAGCCAGTTGTGACCCAGCATGTGAGTACTGGGATTTGATCCCAACAAATGCTCTTAACCACTGATTCATCTCTCTAGTCCCTGAATTTTACCTTTGATTGATATATGCCACGTTGCCATCAAATTCATGTAGTTATTTTAATAATATATATATTATATATACATGGTAAGATTTAATAGAAAAGGCCTCCTTTCTATTTGTGGCTCCCACTTGATAACAGCTTACAGTGAAAAAAAGGCAATCTATCATCGATGAGTGTAATGATTAAAAATGAAAGTTATTTGTGTACCCATCTTAATGTAATAAATGCTTTCTGGATTAGTGGGTTACATTTGCTTGTTAACATAGAAGACTGATTCTTGGGCACCATACACGTTTTTTTAATCAGGATATCTCTTAAAGGCATGTCCCCTTATGAATATTTTTTTCCTTGGGGAATTATAGTATGCAAGGACTTAAGTATTTTAGGTTTGCAGACTAACACGGCTTGACATATAGAGCCCACATAATCAACATATGAATTCAAGGTTGAAGCATTTTGTTTGTGCCCCTTTGTAGACAACCTCTAACAGTTTCCTCTATCCTGCCCTAAGCAACTATAGACTTTCTTTTTCTATTAAAAAGACTTTTTAATATTGCATAAGTTAGTGTAAAGGAGATCTTCATGGTCTGGATTTTGTGTTTTAGCTCAACATAAAGTCTGTGAACTTTAACTGTGTTTTTGTTTGCATCAGCAGATTTTCATTTTTGAATTATTATGTGACTATAACACGGATTTTATCAATTTAGCAGCTTACATATATTTGAGTTCTCTCTAATTTGTGGCTATTATGAATTATGTTGGTATGACCTTTTACTCAGTAGTTTTTGGTACATATATGTATTTATTTCTCTTGGACAAATATTTGAAAGTGTAATTGCTAGGTCACATGATCAATGTGCACTTACTTTTACCAGCAGCCGCACTGTTTTGCAACACAGTTGTGCTATTGTACAAGTTTATCAGCAATATATGAGAACTGCTCTGGTTTGCTGCTTCACTCCCTAGCATCTTTGATAGCCATGTCATGTCCAGAGCACAGCGTTTCACAACACTTGTTCCCATCCTCTGGCTCCAAGATTCTTCCCACCTCTTCTTCCAAGATAGTCCCTGAGCCTGGCTTGTGGTGGGCTTAACGCTGATATCTCCTTTAGAGTTGAACATTCAGTCTGTTGTTCTCAGAATGCTGATCAGTTATACATTTCCCCACGGGCTGCTGTCTACTGCAAAAAGAAGTCTCTTTGACCAAGGTTGAGAGCAGCCCAGGTCCATGGATATATACAAATATTTAGAAGGCAATTTGACAATATGACTACTAAGCAAACTAACTATAGAAATTTTGACCCGAGGATCTATGTCCTCCTTATTCTTAGGCTTTTGACCAGGACCAAAATACCAGGCATGGAATTCTCTCCTGTGGAGCAGTCCTCAACTGCAATCACTTCCAGCAAGTGTTGAGTTACACCGTAATCATCATGCCACTGTGCTAGGCAGTTTCTCTTGCCTGGAAAGTTGATATTGAAGCACGCAGGGCCAGTTCCTGGATGATACCACTGACAGAGTTCTTCAGTCGCTTGTATAACACCTCTGGCACTATACAACTACCCAGAAGGAAGTCTGATTCCACATCAGAAATGGATTTCTCTATGTCTGTAATCAAAGTGCAGTAGCTACAACAGTGGTGTCTTATCGTGTAGTTATGGTGGGTAACCAAGAGCAAGGCCAACAACCTGTGTTGTTGTAGAGACTCCTTGTCCTTCCCTGACCAATAACATATATGGAAGTATCACATGCTTTGTTTTGCACTTTTCATCTAATAAATTATTTCTTCTGGCTGAGTCATTGTCCATCTGTGCTAGGTCATTTCATTCTAACTCCTTTATAATTGTATTTTGAAATTAGCTTACCTAACTAGTGGATTTCAATAAGGTTTTGTCACACATCCCCACTTTTAGCTAACTCATGCACTACTTTGGGCTCCCCTGCTCTCATCTCTACTTTATCATTTGATCGTCAGTATTATCACCTCTTTCATTTCACCAATGTGTACTATCCCTTCAGGGTTTTGTTTTAAGCTGCATTGGGAAAGACTTTTATATGGCTTTCCCTAGTGGCTCCGTCTTTTGTGCATCCTTCTTGCCTTGATGACCAAAATTTAGGCAGACTACAAAGAAAATTTTTCTTCATACTCTGAGTGATCTACTCAATAAGGAAGAAAACAATAGTAACTAAAGTTGGCTCCAGAATATTTTGACGTTTAGTGAAATAGTCAAACTTGTATTCCTCTGAAAACAAGGGAGGGAGAACACATGATCCATTGGCAGATTCCTGTGTAGCTACTGCTTGCCCTGAAGCTATATATCTGATCCTGGGAACTCCCTTTTTTGGGACTGAGAACATCATGGAACTCAGAAGAGATCAGCAGGCTCTAATTGTTTAGAAATCATTTTCTGTTTCATTTTGGGTCTTGTTCTAATCTCAGATACATTCTTCGGGATTGTTAATATCATTTAAAATTCAGTAAGATACTACTTTCATGACCTTGTCATAATTAACAATAGGTATTCTTGTTAATGAGGTACTACTTACAACTCAGCTCAGTTTGGCTGATGAGCTGACAAGCTGACTAATTATGAAGGTTTGACCACCCTCTCAAATCATTCGGCAAGGCTTTGGGCTTTGACGCTGAAAAAAATCTTTGAAGCTTATTTACAGTCTCACCTACTACATATGAATAATAAATACAAAGGACCTGAATGTGGAAGTTTGTCTGCAGGGTATGCTTGGAATACAAAGCTCTCTTGAAACCCTTTACTGGATTATCTGACAGGGAATAATTTCAATAATAGGTGCTTTCCCATGGGTCTTACTTGAGTATTGTTATTAATTAAATTTTATAAAGCAACTACATTTTTACAGTTATATGTTGGGGTAGCATTTCCTAAGCCTTATCAAATGTGATTAATGTAGTGATAGTAAAGCTCAGTTTAGAAGCCAAGAGCTATTTAAGATACTGTTATTATTGTAGAGGACACAGATGATGGATTCTTTGCCTAAGGTAAGGACAACTAAGATAGAAATAGGCATATTGGCAAAATGCTTCAGCTGTGCATTCAAAAAGACTCAAGGATGAAAGGACTATCAAAGAAAGAAAATGCCTTTGGTTATCAGAGGTTTAGATTTTAGACTATTTTTATTTTGGGATGCCTAGTAGACATTCACATTGATAATATAGAATATATAGGTAAATGTGAGTTTAGAGCGCAGACAGAAAATAAATATTTATGAGTCATGTACATGAAAACAGATGAGATGATTTCCCTAACATATGTGATTTCTCTGTATTAATCAGGTATTGGGAACAGTGTATGTTGATCTCATATTTGTTTATAACTTTGTAGAAGTACAACATTCCATCTTTTGTTAAATCCAGTGACCACTCTATTTGGAGAAAGGCCATCAAAGAAGAAGGGATGGAAAGACTTTAAGATCCAGATGACTAAGAAGTCTACTGTATGATTATGCTGTTAAAATGACAGGGACACTTTGCCCATAGTACCTTAGCAATATGGATGCCTGAACAAGACCTAAACAAGCACAGCACCAATAACTACACTAACATAGAAGGGGAAAATCTCACAAGATTCCACCCATAAATAAATAACTACAAGTAAATAAAGAATTCTGAGTGTGAGAAATAGTCTTCACCTGAGAATAATCCGAATTGGTTATCCAATACCAATAGTCAGTCTTGAGGTCATATGCATACCAGTTGCAGCTAATACTAAACATATGTAATGATAACAACTAAGAAAATAAGGCCCTGAATTCAAGAGAGAACAAGGGGTTCGGAACATGGAGGGATGGGAGGAGGAAAGGGGGAAATAATATAACTAGAATTTACTTCTAAGATATATTTTAATTAAAAGTATAATATGTATTTTCAAAAGGAAGGAATTTGGACTTTGCAGTTTTACTATTTAGTCTAATAATCACTGATCCATTGCTGTTTGTGGTAAATGATTTATATGCATTGTATCTTTAATTTTCAAAAAAACTCTCCTTAGACACTATCATGCTGATGTTTCAGAAAGCAGTTTGGTCAAGATGACACAGTTAATGAAGTTTTTTTCCCTTATGCTTCCACAAATGAAATGTGATATCAATAGTTATCACAACTATTTGAATGTTTTTATTAATTCTTTGAGGATTACGTACAATGTGCTGTGGTCATATTCATCTTCTTCCTCCATTTCCTCCCAGATCCTCCCCACTTCCCTTCTCCCGTAACTTCATGTGCTTGCTTCTTTTTCTTTTTAAAAAATTATTTATTTATTTATTTTATATCCCAACCACAGTCACAGTTACCCCTCCTTCCTTTGGTGGGAAATAATATTTTTAAGATGTGTTGCATTTGTTTATGCTGTGGAACATTTATTTAATAATGAAAATCTGTCTCGCATTCTTTTACATTGCATTTGTTTTTGCATTCTTTTGTGTTTGCATTCTTTTTCATTGCATTCTGATTCCAGGTCAGAAATTGATTGCTCTGTGTCTGTAATCAGTGTGTGGTAACTTCAGCAATGGGGTCCTATTGTGTAGTTACAGTGGGTAACCAAGGTCAGTGTCAACAACCTGTGTTGTTGCAGAGGCCTCTTGTGTTTCCCTGTGAAGCTGTGTTACGTTGCCTGTCTAAGAGCTGAATGGCCAATAGGGTATGCAGGGCTGGCAGGCAGAGAAAATAAATAGGAGAAATCTGGGAAGAAAAGTACAAGGAATGAGAAAAGAAGGGACCAGCCACCCAGCTACACAGCAAGTCACAGAGTAAGAAGGAAAGAAAGGTATTAGACAATAGAGAAGGATAAAAGCCCAGAGGTAAAAGGTAGAGGGGATCATTTAAGTTAAGAGAAGCTGGCTAGACACAAGCCAAGCTAAGCCTGGGAATTCATAAGAAAGAATAAGCCGGGGCTGGAGAGATGGCTCAGCGCTTAAGAGCAATGGCTGCTCTTCCAGAGAGCCTGAGTTCAATTCCCAGTAACCATATGGTGGCTCACAACCATCTGTAATGAGGTCTGACATGCAGGCATACATGCAGGCAGAACACTGTATACATAATAAATAAACCTTTAAAAAGAGAAGCCATCCCATTTGGGAGCTGGGTGGTGGGCCCCAAAAGAGTAAAGAGAAAAAAAAACCAAGAACATTCTTCTCATCTCATTCCCTATGCCCCCCCACTCCATTCCTCCTCTTTTTCTGTTCAGAAAAGGATGGGCTCTTCTCTTTTTCTTTAACTCCTATTATTACACACACACACACACACACATACACACAACCTGTTAAATCTTTCCAGTGCTGCCAATGTGTATAGATTTTTAGGGCTGATCATGGGTATTAGATACTCAATTAGAGGTCTCATCCCTGAAGAAGACTGATTTTCCCTCTCTCAGGAGTCATTAATTTCCCAATCTCTTGATCTAGGGGTGGGGCCCTTGAGAGTTCTGCAATCCATGTTGGTATGACACCTGGTGTTGCCATTGTTTAGGACTTTTAAAAATTGTTTTGTGTGTATGGGTGTTTTGCCTGCATGTGTGTATGCTTATCTCATGTGTGCCTGATGTGGAAGGAGACCAGAAAGGGTGTTGGATCCCCTGAAATTCAAGTCACTACTAGTTGTGAGCCACTTATGTGGTTGTTGGGAGCAAAACTTGGGTACTCTGGAAAAGCTACCAGAACTCCTCCTAAACACTGAGCCATCTCTCCAGCTCCTCATTGTTGTTTTGTTTAGGTTACCATGTTGTGGAGATATCATGGGTGCAGCTTCCCTGTCCTATGTAGAAGACCCAATCTCTCTCCGCAAATGTCTCAGTCGTCTAGCTCTTACAACCTTTCTGCCCCCCCCTTTCATAGTGGTTCCTGAGCCTTAAGTGTAGGGTTGTGTTATAGATGTATCAACTGGTGCTAGGCATCTCATATTCAGTTGTTCTCTGCACTTTGATCAATTATGGCTTTCTGCGATGCTGTCTGGGTTCTACAAAAAGAAGCTTCTTTGATGAGGTGTGTGTGTGTGATATACTTGCCTGTGAGTGGAAGGGTTAGTACTTAGAAGGCAGTTAGAAGATATACTAGACTAAGAAAATGGCAGCCTTAGTTATTCGCTAGGTTCCATGGCCTCATCAACCATGAGTGACTGGCTAGGTTTACAGAACCAAGCATGAATTCGCTCCTACTGCTGAGTTTTAAAATTGCACCTATTAAATAGAGTCCTGCTGTATATTTTGAATATTTCTCAAAAATGGTTATGTCATAGACACTACCTGGTCTCCACTGTGGCAATGTTGGAATGCCATGGAACCTTTAAGTGGTGACACTATCGATTTAGAAGGCCTTATATTCTTGGTGGTCTCCATCCTCTCTTCCCTCCTAGTCAGCAGGGAAGTATTTGATGGTGACATTCCCTTTAGTGCTGAATGTTCCAAGCTCTCCCAGATTGGTTGGTTGCTCCCACAAGCTTTGTGCCACCACTGCACTAGCATATTTTGCAGGCAGGACACCACTGTAGATCAAAGGCGTTATGACTGGTTTGGTGTTTACATTTCTTCTTTGGTAGCATACAGAACACCTACCTATACCAAAGATACTAGCACGTAGGGGTGAAGGCTCTATGTAGGCACCAACTCAGCTTCCCCATTTTTAATGAGTTCTATAGGTGTTGCCTTTGGCAGTGAGGACTTGTTGTCAGTTTGTGGATAGCAACTTACAGTCCTGGCAACAGCCATGATTGTTTGGTGGTTCCCATGGGACCTCTTTGACCAACAAGTCAAATGCAACATAAATATCCAGTTTTAATAGATATTTAATAAATACATACAATATCAACAACACAATATTGATTGCTCTGATTACACTAAATTAGTTTTAATTATTTTAAATAACTCATTGTAGAGACCTAATGGTGAACAAATTTCTCACTGGAGATTCTTTACATGTTTGATTTGTCTCACTGATTTTTTAACACTTAACATGGAAAATGAAACAGTAAAAGTTATTTATTGATTTAGTCAATGAATCTCCCCAAACTCAGTGAGTAGCATTTGTTACTATGAATTTTCAATCATCACAATAAACTCATTAGAGTTTTTTCATATGTTTTATATAAACATTTTTACATATGCATATCGTGTACTTCAATAATATGTAGCCTCCCCACCATTCCCCTTATTTCATTTTTCTTATCTCCTTGGTACTGTTTTCAAATAGTCTACCCTTCTATTTTAATATTCCTTTTTTTGGACATGAAAGAAAGAATGTGAAACTTCCTCTCTGAGACTGATTTTTCTTAACATAACAATCTTCAGTTTCATCTATTTTCCTATAGATGCTATGACTTTGTTCTTTGAAACTCTGGAAAAAAAAACTCCACTATGTACATATACAAATTTGTCCACATCCATTCATCTGTTAACTGAAATCTAGGCTGGTTCTATAATTTAAGCCCAATGGTTTTTAGCAAGATAATCTCTGATGACTGAGCAGTAAGAGCATATTCTAAAGTAAGATTCAAGACAAAGATAAAATAACGCCTAGTTTCATGTAAGACATTGAAAAATAAATGTTCATAATGCTTAGCACAGATTTTGGTGAGGGTTGAGTAGATGAAAATTTAACACTTTTCCAAACAGAAATATGTTAGTTGAAAGGGTTGGGCCATTTATGAAATCTTTGTTTTTGCTGTTGTTGTTATTGTGTGTATGTGCATATTCACGTGTGTCTGTGTGTTCATATATGCGTACATGTGTATGTACTTGTGTGTTGAGGGCAGAGGTTGATAGTGTCTATAGTCCTAATTCATTCTCCACCTTGTATTTTGGGACAAGGTCTTTCTTTGAACCTGGAACTTGCCAGATCTGGTTAGATTTCCTGGTCAACAAGCCCCGAACATCCTCCTCTCTCTACTTTCCTATCTGCTTTCTTTTCCACCATTGCTGAGAGTACAAGTTCACATAACTGTGCCTAGCCTTTTATTTTTTTTTTAACTTTTTTGTTTTGTTTTGTTTTGTTTTATTTTTTCCATTCAAGAACATAATTAAAGAAATAATTTTTTTTTCCTTTCTTCCCCTTCTCCCGGTCCCCTCCCACTACCCCCCCACCCCTCCTCCCTCCCCCTTCTTCCTTGAAAGAGGGCGTGGTGCCCTGCCCTGTTGGAAGTCCAAGGCCCACCCCCCTCCCTCCCGGCCTAGGAAGGAGTGCATTCAAAAAGACTGGGTTCTCAAAAAGTTAATAC
>PVIU01020723.1:18895-33618 GCA_004026605.1 Ondatra zibethicus | reverse complement strand
TTCCAAATAGGAGATCAGTTTAGGAAGGAAAGGTAGGAGAGAATGCATGCTGGCTGTGCTGATGAATCTGTTTCCTCTTTGCTTGGTTTTGCAGTAAATGCCGACTTAAAAAGTTGTTCTTCAAATATGGAGGCTCTTAAATATTTATTTTATTTATTATGTTAATTTGAGGACACAATTGTTTATTCTTTGTATTCTTCTCAAGGTGAATAAATGTCAGTAGTAGAGTAACAAAACACTACTTTTAGCTGAACTACAATTGGGCTGGTGTTGCCACCTAGGCGGGGGCATTGACCCTAGACTTAAGAACTGACACTGGTCAATGTGTTGACTGACTGTCACTGAGGAGGCTCTCTTGTGATTCAGCTTCCCTTTCGGTAGAAGATTCCTCCAAGGCCTCATGGCTCACTTTAATTCTCATTGGCTGATCCTATGGCTTATGATTTGATGCAAGCCATGCAGCACAAAGCATCTCAATCATTATGCATTTAACAGCCAATTGCTCAGAAGCTACTGTCCATCCAATGCAATCAGCATGAATCTCTTCGTTTCTCCCATCCTGCCTATGTCAATACAGGGAACTATGGGCTGAGTAGAAATCTAGGTGTATTGCTCATTATTCCCAAAAGGAGAACTCATAGAAATAATTTGTCTCCTCCATCTAAAGTGCCCAAGTATTGACTCCCACATAGTTTCTGGGGAGTTAAATTTAAGTTATCGTTTGACTGCACCCCTGCTCATATATACCACTAGCTCAGTGGCCCACTAAAGTATTTGTGCATCATTAGCTTTGAATACTTGAAATCAATTCAATGCTTGGAAAACTGAGTGTGAGTCCATGTGGAGGTTTTCAGATAGATTGTATCAAAGAGTTTTAGATGTGCTTTGCCATTTTTAGAGCAGAAACAGTGAATTTCATCACCATTCCCACCACTCCACCCAGATACTACATTGGGTGGTTCTCTGATCAACGTACTGCCAACAGGAAGGACTCTGTGAAGTCAGGAGCCTCTATGTTTCCTTTCAAGGTCAACATATCACAGCCTTAGGTTGGTAAGAAATAATTGACTCCTGGCAGTTTCCCACGGCTCAGTCTGAAGAGCTTAGGGCTTGACCTCCAGCCTGAATCACGCAATCATTGATTAGCGAGTATTGGTGAGGCCAATTCCTTAACGGCCGAACCTCAGTTTGCCAAATCAGAATAATACATGCTGTGTGGAATTGATGTGATGGTTAGCAATTACATATAGAAATACTGGATCTGGCCTGGTGGTGGTGATGCATGCCTTGAATCCCAGCTCTTGGGAGGCAAAGGTGGACAGATGTCTGTGAGTTTGAGGCCAGCCTGCTTTACAGAGCAAGCTCCAGGAGAGCCAGGGCTACACAAGGAAACCCTGTCTCAAAACAAAACAAACAAACAAACAAAAAAAGAAATACTGGGTCTGGAAGTATTAAACATTCAAGAAATAGTTAATAATAGACTACTGTTACCAACCTAAAATAACGTAGAGAGTTCCTTTGCTTTTCCTCTAGCAATTTCTGCATATATGGCAAAGATGGTGGTTGCTATGGTGGAGAGAAATGGGAAATGTTTGTTTGGCAAGCATGATTTTAAAAACCCAAAGCTTTAAAGGCCTTCCAATTCTGTATGCTCTGGTATGTCCTAGTAAGGTCACAGATAAAGTTTGATAGATTCAGTAGGGATCTAAATAGAAAATGTACTGAAGCAAACCAGGAACAAAGTTTAAAAAAATCAAAGCCCAGAGTAAAAACATTCTGGACTTTTGGCAGAGGTATTGGACTGACTGGATCCCCATGATTCTTTGAGTTATTAATAGTGACTCATTTTGCCATATTTTAAGTAGATATATATTTGTATGTTGCCATGCAGTATTGGTTTGTGGAGACATCCAAGGCTTGATGGTCTTTGGAAAACTGTGTAATCCTGGGAGAGAACAGGGAGGTGTCACTCTGTCCTCTGTGACATACCTACCAGGATGCGCTCAGTATATGCTCTGGGGACAATGGGCACTGCTGCAGTCCCTGGAACACGGCTTCATCTGCTTGGCCAGGAACCGTGATGAAGTCACGAGTTGTGCAGCACTAGTGACTCGAAACTATTTATGACCATTATAACAGTAACAGTGAAGGTCTATATTAGAAGGCTGTGTTTACATGCCGTGCAGGAGAATGTGTCTGTGAATCATTCCCACGGTAACGTTCAGTCAACTGATCAACCAAGTCAGGGAAATCCAAGCAGTCAGTGTCAATGCTGTGATTAACGCCTCTCCAAGTTAGCTCTACCTTCCTGGCTTCCTGCTTCTGAGTGTAAACTGACTCCCACACCCTGCCATGCAGCCTCCCTTCCCTGGCCACCATGCTACCTACATTATATCCCCTCCACACAAAACATAAGGTAAGCAACAAAAAGTCCGAGGACAGAGCCCCTGTGTGCGTAATTTAAAAAGCGTATTTTTAGCACACGTTTATTGTCTCATTGTCATTGCTCCATTATGTGGCTTCAATTAGTGACCCTGCTGATTCATTTGTATTGCGATCAGTAAAACCCTTTCATTTGTCCATTTAGAGGGACTTGAGGTTTCAGTTAATTATCCCTTCCTGAGAGCCTGAAGGTCAGACTATTACCTTTTGTTTCATTCTGAAGTTAATCTCCTCATTAAGAGTGATAGAAAATGAATAATTAAATATGTGCCATTTTCATATTTCAGGTAATGAGAGGCCTTCAGATACCAGAGGACACCACAAGAGGAGAAGTCAAGAAAGTGTGAAAGACCCTGTCTCCAGCAACCATGTGAGTCTCGATTCAATTGTGGTGGAAAAGCTTCCGCTAATGTACTTCCCCTAAACTGAAGCCAGATGAAAATACTACTTACAGGGCTGGGCCCTGAACCTCATAGATCGCTGTGACCAAAACACCTCACAGACCGAGTTCAGCACGAAGCTGTACTTGCATTCACAGTTTCAGAGAGACCTCGGTCTGTCTTGGCGGAGAAGGTGACAGGAGTGTAAAGCGGATGTTCACACTGTGGTAGATGAGGAAGCAGAGGCAACTAGACCAGAACTGGAGGTGAATACAGCCTCAAAGGCCTGTCCTGAAGGACCTACTCTTCCATCTAGGCCCCATCTCCTAAAGCAGTGGTTCTCCACTTACGTGCTATGATCCCCTTGGGGATCAGATATCCTGCATATCAGATATTTACATTATGATTCATAACAGTAGCAAAATGACGTTATGAAGTAGCAATGAAATAATGTTTATGGTTGGAACTGTATTCAAGGGTTGCAACACTAGGAAGGTTGAAAACCACTGTCCTAAAGGCACAAATAGTACCCAAATCTGGGTACCAAGTACTGAAAATATGAGCTTTGGGTGGGGGTCATTTTGTATTCAAACCATAACAGCAGTGAACCTTTGACATACAGGGTTCTCTCAGTTAGGGGGTGTGATAACTATATACAGAGGTGTCTCAAACATTAAGTGCAGAATTAGTGAACAGTACATGCTGTGACAGCACATGCTCGCTAGCCATAGAAGAGCTTCGTGGTGACACAGACAAAGGGACTGAGTGATGTCAGTTGCCAGCCTCCACCAAGTGTCCCCTTTGATTCACTGGGCCAAGTAAAGGTGAATTGTATTAGGCCCTGGGTAAGAACCCACGTCTCTAGGGTGTGAGGAAATCCAACTTCAACTAAACCTTTCAGTTATGATCAGAGGATCTTTGGGAAGGTTGAAGCTGTAGAAAATAGAAAGATGATAGATGTGACCCACAAGGCCACCATCATCCACAACAGCCTCCAGGGTACAGTCTGAATTCCCGCCACACTGCTAAACACCATCCATCACCTCAGCCCTTCCTTTGCTTATTGTTATGGAAGCCCATTCAGCCCAGACCACCCCAGTGCCCTGCCTCTGCCTCCTGTCTCATCTCATTGTTTTTCTTTGAGGGATCTTAAGCTCATCCCAACTAAGAGTATTCTCAGGCCTACTGAGGAAGCCCTGGTCCTATTAGGAAACATCAAGGTGTCTTATTGGCTCTTTTGATTTGTTTACTCAAGACACAGAAAGTTCCCTAAAGGAAGAGCAAGTCTCAGCTGAGTCTAGAAGATTCAAGATTTGACTGACAAAGACAAGCAGTGGGTGCTTTAAGTAAGGAAGCAGTGTAGAGTCTGAAATATGGTACAGAAACTACCCCCATAGGGGAGTGATGATGGCTAGCGGGGCTCAGACTGGCCAGCAGGAAAAGGTCTAGGAGCTGGACAAAGTCCTGGGATTTATCCTGGTGTCAGTAATGTAAGTGTGCATTGCTATGGCTGCAGGAGTGGTTAGATAATTTATCCTGGTGTCAGTAATGTAAGTGTGCATTGCTATGGCTGCAGGAGTGGTTAGATAATTTATCCTGGTGTCAGTAATGTAAGTGTGCATTGCTATGGTTGCAGGAATGGTTAGATAATTTCACAGGAAGAAGAGGGGAACAAAGCCTGTGGCGATGCAGCCCCGGAATGAAAAGGGAAATAAGATGCATTCGACTGGATCATTGATTATATGAAAAAGGGGTGGCAATTACTCAGAAATGAATCTTAAAATTTGCTGTATCGTTCATTATTTTACTTAAAGTGGTCAACCTTAGTTAAACTCTTGTAGGGAGAATATGCTGTTCCTTTACATGAGGGTCTAGGGAGCAGTGTCTCTAAACTGCTCCTGCAAGAATGTGTGTCACAGGGGAAGAGCGTGGAAGCGTGCCTGTCAGAGGAGCGGGCACATGGATGGGTGCTCAGCGACACAAGCAGTCTCATGGCAACCTCATTTCATCCACGGATGGAAATATTTTCTAGTCTTTGAAAAGCACTGAATGACAGAGTGGGAAAGTTGTATGATTTTTTAATTGAATGATGCCTAGCACTGTTAGAAAACCAAACCTGGACAACTTCTATTTCATTGTGTCATGTTCTGGAGGATTAACAGGACAGAAAAATAAAGCCTCTACCCAGAACCAAATGTGTCTTATTCACTGCTAGAAGGTAGGGCTTGGACTCACAAGTGTCCCGGATAACTGTTTAATGGCCAAAATAGGAGCGGTGATATCAAGAATTGTTTAGTTGGATACATGCATTGCATTCCTCCTTGTGTAGTTGGAGGCTGTTCATTCAAGCCGCCCTGACTCAAAATAATCACACAGAAACTATATTATTTGCAATATTGCTTGGCCAATAGCTTAAGTGTATTGCTAGCTACCTCTTATATCTTAAATTAACCCATTTCCATTAATCTGTGCATTACCACAAGGTTGTGGCCTTCTGGCAAAGTTTCAGCTCCGGCGGAGGCATCTGTCTCCTGCAGCAGCTACATGGCTTCTCCCTGACTTTGTCTACTTTATCTCTCTCTCTACATCTCTGTTTAGATTTCCCGCCTGGCTTTACTCTGTTAAACCATTAGCTGAAAGCAGCTTTATTCATTAGCCAATAAAAGCAACACATAGATAGAAGGACTTCCCATACTGTTTCTCCTTTTCTGTTTAAATAGAAAGGAAGGTTTTAACTTTAACATAGTAAAATTACATATAACAAAACAGGTATCAAGCAAAAATTATAGTTACATTATTTAGTCCATTTACATTTGGCAAATTAAGGAAAATACTCTTATCATTTATCTTATCTTTGTGAGTCTAAAATTTTATATCTAATCTATCTTTTATAATTATAGCTCTTTTTCTTTAAAGAGTCCATCAAAGACTCCGGGAGGATATAATATTACCTAAGTAAACAGGAAGTGCCTTGTAAGCAACTTCCAAAACTCTAGAATTGACAGAGACATCTTACTGCCTAGACAGTCACCCAAAGTTCTTCTGTAATGTTGTGGGCACCCATCTTCAGCCTATAGGCCCATAGTATTTGGCAGACTTTTCCATGAAGAAGGAAATTTTGAAGACTATTTCACCTATATTGGTAGTTTGTCAGTCACTTTCTTCTGTGTCCTGCAGAATGTCTGGCAGACTCTCTCATGAAGCAGGAACCCCGAAGGACTGTATCACCTTTGAGCAAGTTCAGCAGTCATTTCTCTATGGGTCCTGCATGTCCAGTTCATACAACATAACATCAAGAAGTCCAGGCAAGAGCAGTTTCTTGCCCAAATGGCTAACAAACTCCTTAAGGAGCCTCTTCGGTGCCCATCATCTCTTGAAGTAGATTGGTGCTGCCAGGAGCAGATGAGTCTCATTGTCATGAAAAGTTTTAAGTTCTTAAAACATTTTAAATGCCATATTCTGAAGGTCTCTGAAAGTTTTGAAGAATACCTATCTAACTGAAATATCTCTATATATCTAGAAAACCTAACTAACATGACTACAAGCTTGACTATTATTGATGACTATCTATTAACCTGTATTTCTTAATTATACATTATATTTTTAAATGAGCTGCACAAACACAATACCTTAAGAGCAGAAATATATATATGTGTGTATACACACACACACACACACACACACACACACACACACACACATATATATATAAAACAAAGTTGATCTAAAATTTGTACCAGTAGACCAAGATCCATACCAATGCAAGGTATTCATATCTATAGCATATCCCCCTTTAAATGTAAACAAACATCTATAAACAACCATTTAGGGAATTTGGGCATTGTTGTCTAGACTAGTTTCTGCTGATTGGGGGTGCTGTTAATCAGGTCTGTCATGGGGTATCCTGTGTGGTAGGTCCATCTCAGTCAGCAGTCCTAAAGCCGTCATGGATGTTGGATCATCTGGGCCATTGTTTCAGGGGGTCTTGTTTGATCAAACCACATTAGTCTGGAAGGAATCCACAGGTTCTCACACAGTCCTTATTGCAAGCATTACATTCCTGTGTAGAACTAGCTGTGAAGTAAGCCTCGTGTTGGTGACCTCTTCACTCAGAGTGTGAGTTGGGAGAAAAGGAGGTACCTCTGGGGAAGCAGTCTTCAGACAGCCCCAGGAGTGTTAAGGTTGGGCGAATCCCTTGCAGAAGGATCAGCAAATGTTGTTCTCTGGTCCATCATGTGGAGACAGTGAGCCTACATCCAGTGAGCACTCCCTGCCACCTAGGAATCCCTTCTCCATCTTTGAGGGAGCCCCCCTCCCCACCACAGAAGCTTCAGTTCTGTTCTCCCTGTTACCATGGTTTCATGTATTGAAGGCCCGGCTTCCTGGCTAGGGTTACTTGGGCAGGTTCTGGAAGCTTAAGAGGTGGGGCCTAACTGTAGGAATTAGGTCGCTAGAATTGTAGCTTGCTTTGCTGCCTTGCCTCTCTGTCTCTGTCTCTCTGTTTGTCCCGCCCCCAACCCCCAGCTACCATTAGGTGAACAACTCTGATTTAGCGCACCCTTCTGCTGTGACTTCCTGCCCTGGACTGAGACCATGAACCCAAATAAATATTTTCTCCTTTAATTAGTTTCTCTCTGGTATTTGCACAGCAACAAAAGGCTACAGAACACACCCTTCTTCACGCTTCTCCATCTCTGCATAAAACTGTAAGAGAAAAGAACTCATCCTGTCAAGACACAGTCCCTTCCTTCTCTTTCCACTCTTGACCTTTCTCAGTTACCGCCTTTCACCCATGAGAAATCGTCTGTCTCTACTTCAGGCAGAGGAATGCTAGGTCCTGCTTCCTGTGCCCCCAGGCTGCAGCCTTCTCTCGATAGCATCTCTCCCCCATTCTGAGAAGGGATGCCCCAAACCCACCAATTCTCCTGCAGAGAGACATGTTATTTCTCCCCTATTCTAAGAAGGGAGGCCCCAAACCCACCCAAACCCACCCATTCTCACACAGATCCCCACCCCCACTTCAGTGGCCTGGTGAGGACACAGGAAGCCATTTGGAGACACTGTGGGGCTTAATTTGGAGAAGGCTGACAGATGCCCTGTAAAATGTGCATAAAGCGAGGGCATGTGCCACTGAGAGTCTCTGAAAGGCTGTAAAGTTTTAGCACAAGCCAATAAAGTACTCAAGCAGTGTGATTTTCATTGGACTCTTGTTTCATTAAGCGCGGACCACTTAAGAGATCTGTCTCGATGTCCAGCTTGATGAGACTTCCGTTTTGAAATTAGATCAGACACGGTGATAGGTAGTAGGTTTCCCAAGCTTGGTTCTGCCCTTCGTGTAATATTCATATCAACTCTTCCTGCAGATGTTTAGCATTAGACTTAGTTAGACCCAGTTCATTTTATGACAACTTCAGTTTTTTAATGCTTTGGCCATCAGACTCGTCCTTTGACATCACCAGATCTCTGCTGTGTATTCCCTGGATGGCCGTTAGCGACGGAGCCAGTAGGGTCTTCTTATTTTCTTATTTCATTATTCTCTCTCCCAGTGTTTCTTAATTTATGATTCTAACTTCACAATATTCTAGAGCTGACTTTTATTGGATTTTGCATCAAGACAAAGGTACTTCTTTCTTCAGTTGTTTGTGCCAACGTTGTGTTAGATGCAGAACAAATCACGGGAAATAAAATGATGTTTTTTATTTCCTGCTCATATTCTACTCCCTTCCACCACCCCCCTCACACCTTCTTTTGAGACTGGGTCTAGTGTATATGTATAGTTGAGTATGGCCTTGAACTTCCAATCCTCCTGCCTCTACCTCTTGAGTGTGAGGATTACAGGCATGAGCCAGCCACCTGTTTTATGCAGTGCTGAGGATAGAAACCACAGCTTTGTACATGCCAGACAGGCTTTCTAACAGAGAGCTACATCCCTAGCCCTAGTTCTCCCTGGTGTCCATGGTAACGAAGCCTGCTTCAGTTATCAGAGAAGGTCACATGGTTCGAAAGAGGCCAGCCAGTTCGAATCTTCCTCCATAATTTTCCTCCCAGATCAGTTGAAAGGCTGTTTGTTGGTTGTGGGATAGAGGAGCTAGAAGTCTAGCCTGCTATTGTCCTCTTTCCCCACTAGGACTCCTGAACTCAGACAGAACAAAGCAATAGACAAAGAGAAGCATAGATGAGAAACCAATAAATAGAATTCCAAAGCAGGAGTTCTGTCCTCAGGCAGCCCTGGACTAGTCCTCTGTGGCTTTTTCTATGGATGGGGTGTAGGTGATTTTAAATTTTTATACCTACTTAAGTGACTTTGAGTTATTAATTACCATTATTTGCTAATAACTCCACATTGCCACAGAAGTCAAGCATGTGAATATAAGTGCTTTTCATGGTAGAGTACTTACTTACCTGCGGTGGAGCTGCATGGAAAATTCTTAAACCGAATCCACTGAGGTTTGGGGTTCCCTGGTTAATTTCCCTGAGGCAATTCTTAGTTATACCCAGTACCCTGCTTCCTTGTTCACAGTTAGAAACACAAAGTGACTGCCTTCATAGATTTCATTATCAATTCATGTTAATGAAAGCTCTAAAGTTCTAATTGGTGAATGCTCAGGTCCTATGTCATCTGTCAAGACGCAACTGTGATTGTATCAAGAGGCTAGGATTTTGGTGGGAATCAGTCTTACCCATCTCTGTGGACAATTGGGTTGTTCTTCCAGGCTGGTCTCTGGGACAGGGCCATGATACACTCTTCCAGAAGCAAGGAGAGGAGGCTCTTCTCTCCCCTTCTCTGGGTCCTCTGATAGAAAGCAGCTCAAAGGGCCCAAATTTAAGAGGGCAAACTGGTTCAGGAGTTTCTCAACTTCTCAGAAGAACCAAAAGACACTGAGCCAAATTCAGAGGGTGAGGGAAGGTAACAAAAATACATGACAAAAGCAGCTTAAAGAAAGAGGAGGTGTTTATTTCGGTCCACAACTGGAGGGGACAGCCATCATGGCGGGAAAGTCATGAGAAGAGCTTTGAAGCAGGTGGTTACATTGTATCTCCACTCAGGAAGGGGTGGGGTGGTGCTCAGGGGTCACATTGTATCCACACTCAGGAATGGGCGAGGCTGGTGCTCAGCTGGCTTTCCCCTTGTTATTCAGTCTAAGACCCCAGCCCACAAATGGTGCTGCCCATAGCTAGGACGAATCTTGCCACCTCAGTTAACGTGGTCAATCAGCTCTTCCATTGACATGGTCAGAGGCTTGTTTCTTATGTGATTCTAGATCCTGTCAGTAGTCACTATTACAGAGGACCAGGGCAGGGGCCCTGACAAAATCCAAGATCTGCAGGATCCTAGTAGAAGGTGTGGCAGTTTGTAATTGGCCCCCATAAGCTCATGGGGCACTATTAATTAGGAGGTGTGGTTTGCTGGAGTAGGTATTGGCTTTGTTGGAGGAGGAGGTGTGTCACTGTAGAGGCAGGCTCATATATGCTCAAACCATGCTTAGTGTCTCAGACTACTTCCTGTTGCCTGCGCAAGATGTAGAACTCTTAGCTACCTCCCCAGCACCATGTCTACCTGCATGCCACCATGTTTCACCATGATGATAATGGACTGAATCTCTGAACTATAAGCCACCCATTAAATGTTTTCCTTTGTAGGAGTTGCCATGGTCATGGTGTCTCTTCATAGCACTAGAAACCCCAAGACAGAAGGTATCAGTGGGAGTAGGGCCTTCTCCCTCCATTGATGTGTACCAGGGGTGGCACAGGGCCCAACATGCAGACAGGCAGATAGTGACTCTCGCAGGGCAGGCTGCAATGCCTCAGAAAGGAAAGGGGGCAAGGCCTTGAGATTCAGCCCAGGTCCTTCGGTCCCTCACCTGGTTTAGCCTCCAGCTCTTTACAGTTTCTCTTTAGAGTCTGCCTTGTGGGAGAAGAAACTGTTGGAAACCCGTGTTTTCACTCCGAAGACCTTCACTTTTAAATACAGGTGATACTCCCAAAGCAGAAAAATCAGGACCCTTTTTGCCAATTACAGGTTATTGAGTGTCCTCAGGAAAGCCATTCATTTAACCTTCCCACATCTCAGTAGCTCGTATGGAAAATTAAAACAAAAATAATAATTACCTTCCAGGATTGTTTGAGGGCAATCATTATGAGAAAGTGAAAAGCTGTTTAGACAGTGCTCACTCAGAATATAGCAATGTCTGGCAACCAAGCTGGCCCAGTCCTTGCTATGGAGGTTGAATGGCGGTGGGTGGGGTAGAATCTTTAGGTTGTCCAGTTTGAAAACCGTGGTCTGCTGTTGAAGTGGGCTCTGGGGAAGGGCCTGGACAAATAGCAGGGAGCACAGCTCCCCAGAGCTGATGTGCATGTGAAATGCGCATGCACTAAACAAGGACCTAGCTCTGTTGATTCAGCAGACTGAAGCCAGTTGTAGGGACAGTGAAGGAGAGAAGTGTTTTCTATCAACCTTCTCTCCTAGAATCCTTTATACATACACGTTCCTGATGCTCAGCTCTCGAAACAACACAATTCCCAAATACACCCCAGATCTCCTTCTTCCTCAGTCTTCATTCATCTGGATGATTGGTATTTTGCTTTTTGTTTATCCAATAAGGAAATTAAAATTTACTTCCCATTTTCCTGATCTCTGATGAGAGTAAGCCTCTTCCTGCGTTTATCAACCATTTTCATGTTCTCTTAGGCTTCTGTTAATTTACAAAAAGGAATCATTTTATTTGGTTCAAGCGTTCGTTGTGGTCATTCTACATTTCATTTAGTTTCCTTTAACCTTTATGACATCAGCTCATCTGTTTAATTTTACAGCTGCGCAGTGTTTCGGGGCACACACAAGTTTTTGTCTGTCTTCTCTTGGAAGATTTCTTACGTTAGATAGAATTCTCCCATCATTTGGACTCATCGTGGCTCAAATCTAGAAACAAAAACAAAAGTAAATTTTATAGTTTCTCATTCATCTCAGTTTGAGCTTACTCGGACTTGAGTGAAACCACCCACTCAATTGCGCTCAGCCTAAAGAACAGTATGGGTGGCAGGCTTTTGGAGAGGGGAGTTTCACGATATTAAGAATGATCAGTTTAGGATTTTTAGAATCCCCACTGCTGGGTGCTTCCACAGACCTCCCTGTCCCTGCCCGCCAGTGATCTGTCTTTCGTGAATGGGTACGGGGGAAGGGCTGGGCCGTCTCAGTGAAGTTCCTTCAGCCCTAGTGACACACTGGAAATACTTGAAGAACTTTTCAAAAATTATTTAAAAATTTTTTTTAGAAAAAAAATCCCAAATCTGAAAAATCAAAGTCTCTGTGAGTAGGATCTGTGCACTGATGCTTCACTCAGACGACTTCAGGGGTCTTCGTGTGCAGCAAGAACAGGCCTTGCCGAGCGTGGTGGTCTTTAATATTCCTTCTGGCAGTCTTCACTCAGATTCTAAGCTATGTTAAATTGGGACAGTATAACAACATCTTCAGTGACCTCTAACCTATAAAGCAGAGTTGATGTTTACCCACATGGTATAATAGAATTTATAACTGAGCTCCATGCTTAGACACGGTATAATAGAATTTATAGCTGGGCTCAATGCTTGGCCTGCCAGTGCTTGGCAGAGACTGAAATCATTTATAGACCTTCCTGATTTTTCCACTCTTATGATAGCCTCTAGCATCATATGAACTTTTTATTGAACTAAAAAGTAGATGGTCAGAGCAGAGTGGATTAATCATGGGCGGTTAGTCACGTGACCTACTAATCCCAAAGACAGCCAGCAGTCACTTCTCTCTCCACTTTAGGGCTAAAACTAAAATGTGTTTAGGTACCAAGTGAGCTTTGCAGAATGTGTTGTCGATGAAGAAGCAAGTACAATAGGGTTACAGTAAGACCCACTTCAATGTATAGCTGTTTACTCCATTAGCAACTATGCAATCAGCTGATTGAAAATGTTTCCGGCTGGCTACTATGGCTCAGTGAGTAAAGATGCCTGGTGCCAAGCCTGGTGACCCAAGTGTGGTTCCCTGAGTTTTATTCCTGCACCCACATGGTAGGAGCTAATAGACTTCTGCAAGTTGCAAGTTACCTCTACACATATGCCAAGAAACATACACTCCCCTAACCTCAAAATAAATAAGCAGTTATTAAACAAGCAAACTTGGGGCTGTGGAGATGGCCCTTGTTAGGGACAATTGTTCTTACAGAGTACCTGGCTTTGCTTGTCATCACCCACATGACAGCTCACAACTATACATAGGTCCAGTTCCAGGTGGTCCGATGCCCTCCTCCTATCCACACATGCAGGCAAAACCTTCTTACACATAAAATAAGTAATCCTACAAAAATTAAAACCAGCATTTTTCCCTAGGAGATGTTCAAGGACAGATAGTTTGTGGTGGGCAAGAGCAGGGTATCCAGCATAAGGTACATCCTAAGTTGATTAATAAAATGTAATATTTCTGCTGAAGAAATGATTTATTACTGGATAGACAAAATTCCTAAAGGGTAAAGATGCTTCATATTTCCTGTATGTGCAGGATGCAGGCTTCAAGTGCAGAGATGCAGCCTCATCTTGAGTTCAGTGTGAACTGATGGAGACCGCTGTGGGTCTCTGTTTGAGGACCCAGTCCCTGAGGTTCCCTGATGAAGCTGCTTTGATCATGAAAGCATGGGTTTTGTGTTATAGATCCAATCAGTCTGTTCTTACCGATGGCTTCCCATTTCCCGTCAGGCCCTTCTCTGTTGAGTCAGTAACAGACACCCACCGGCAGAGGTTGGCCCATTGTGAGGCTTGATTTCCTAGGCCACAGGTACAGAAAAATATGAGGTCACAGCACCAAAGATTTGAGCTCTTCAGTTCAAAAGCCACATGCAGCATGAAGGAATGTGCTGGGATTCTTTGAAGTTTGATTTATATAACTTCAAATTTCAAAGAGAAATGCATTCCTCCTCCTACAGACTTCAGTTGCTTTAGAAGGCTGATTTAAAAAAAAATTTTTAAACAACTGATTTTTGGTAGAACTGAAAAGTCTACTTAACATTTAGGTTGTGTTGATTATTAAGGAAGGTCCAGGCCCTGTGGGGAGCCTCCTGTTTCAAAGTCCCTTACAAAGACACAAAGACACTAAAAGATGGCATCACCTTGCCTTCAGGGGAATCTGCGTCCTCATGGAAGACAGTTGTGGAAGACCTGTCTCTGTGGTCTTCCACAGTCTTTGTGATCATAGGCTTCTCTCACCTCAGACTAAATAAATGCATGTTGAATTTTTCTGTGTATTTTTTTCATCTGTGTATTTGAATAACAAAGGCAAACGTATATACTGTGTTTGAAACAGAGTCTCATATAGTCCAGGGTGGCCTTGAACTCCCCCGACCCTTTTACCTCTGACCTCAGCACGCATCTTAATCTTAAATGTAGGAATCTTAGCTGCCATCGCCACCATCATCTACAGGACTCATTTCATCTTGTAAAACTAGGACTCTATACACCCGGCATAGAAACTTTCCATTCCCTTCCCCCAACTCCTGACAAATCCATTCTACTTCCTGCCTCTGGATTGACCTCTTCGGGTAAGTGGAATTATTCAGCGCCTGTCTGTGGAGACTGGCTTCATTCACTCAGCGAGCTAGCCTCAAAGGAGCGGTTTAAAGAACTAATACTTCCAAGTCTCCTATGCGGCCAGCTGTGCCTGTTCAACCCGAGCTGTCTCCTTGTGTTTGCACAGCTTCTGAGTTCTAACCAGATGTAATTTTGCATATAGTGGTGAGGAAGCTTCATTCACAGATGCTCTGAACCCCTCCATGGCACCGTGGGCCCTCAAGAGCACCTGTACTGTCACCCAGGCTGAGTCATGAGCTGAGGCATGGGATTGTAAACTTAAGACTAGCCTGGTCTATATAGTGGGACCCTATCGGG
>PVIU01020723.1:0-18795 GCA_004026605.1 Ondatra zibethicus | reverse complement strand
CTGGCATTATTTGATCTGCCCCCTGTCTGTTATTCAAGTGATGCCTCTGACAAACTGGCGTCAGGGCATCCCTCCTTGGCCACCTAAGGGTAGCTTCCTTTCCTAAGGCCTTTCAGAGCCATTTCCGTTGTTTAAAAGCTGTTCAATGGAGTTTTCTTATTTTAAGTAATTGTCATTTCCCTAAGAGTCTTTAGGCAAATTTCTGTATGTTTCATTAAATTTTTATTTTGGAGGAAAATGCATATCTCTATATCTCTATTCATGAGACAATAATTTTAGCTGAAGATTTGATTATGATTTCTGTCACAGTCTGTGTGTCGGACCTTAATACACTGAAATTGGGGTGTTTTTCACAGGAAGCCTCCAAGGTACAGTGTTTCACCAGAATACCTTTTTCTTAGTTTGGTTTCTATTACTATGATAAGACACCAGGACCAGAAGCAGCTTGAGGAGGAAATGGTTTCTTTGGCTGATGCACCCTGGATTACAGTCCATTGGGAGGAGCCAAGGCAGGAACTGAGGGCAGGAACCTAGAGACAGGAACAGAAACAGAGCCCGTGAGGGGCCCTGCTTACAGGCTTGCTCCCCATGGCTTGTCCAGTTTGTTTTTATAGACCCCCAGTACCACCTGCCCAGGGGTGCCGCCTGTCACAGTTGTCGGAGCCTTCGGGCATCAATCATGAATCAAGAAAACGTCCTATGGACAAACCTATAGGCCAGACTTACGGACACATTTTCTCAGCTAAGATCCCCTCTTCCCAGATAGTCTAGATTTGTGTCCAGTTGACAAATACCAGCAGCAGCACGGCCTTCTAAAGTCATGATCGTATAATAGAGATGTGTGAAGTCATGCTGGTTGTTGTTGTAATCCTTGCTTTACTCTCGTGTCCTTTGAAAGGCTCCTCCCTTTTCTGCTGGGCTCTGGGAAGTGCTGGTGTTGCTAAGGTTCTTCTCCCTTCAGCTGCAGAGCTGCTCAGCCTGTCAGGCACAGGAAGAGCTTTGTGTGGGAGAGGCCGTTGGCCGGGCACTCACAGAGGCAGCTGCCCTGCTGCGTGCAGAAGCAGTTGTGATAATGTTAGCTGCTGTGCCTGCACTCTTAGTCAGTTATCTAAAACTGGGTATTAGTTTTCTTTAAGAACATGTCCTATCCTCCCAGTTATTTGGAATGTCTCTTTCATTCCGTAAAGGAGTGTAGGGTACTGGGTTAGGACTCACAGATGTGCCGAGGCACACCAGGGGGTCCTTGTGAAGGAGCAGGGGGGAGTCTCACACTCCGTGATATAAATACATGGTTGAGAGACGGCTGTGGGAAGTCACAGGGTGGACAGAACTCTGGATTTAGAAATCACAGATGAATCAAAGTGTCCAGCTCTTCTTGCACACACACACACACACACACACACACACACACACACACACACACACACACGGCATGGGCACTATGTCAGCAGCTCACAGACATGGTCTAGTTCAACACCCAGAGGCACTGTTAGGTGCTTTTCCTCTTTGTGTGGAGATGAGAAGGCGCTTTTCTAGGTCTCTTTGCTCAACATTCATACTCTATTCCACACTGCTGACCTCTACTGCCTTCTGTCTCATCCCCTTGTTCTACCCCACACCCACTTCCCCAAAGAAAGACAGATGGGAAGGTTCCAGACAGCCCACTTTTACCAGATTTGAGCTGCCTTTAAGTATATACTCAGAGTTTGTGGGACATGTGTATAGAGAAATATTATCCTCAGCATGTATTTTTAAAGACTGTGGTTTTGAGAATCACATAATATATACAGAGGTACCCACTGGAAAAGCCTTTTGTATATTTTCATGATTCTTTTTCCATTCTGAGATTTCCATTGGGAAAGAAAAAATAAACACCAGAGTTTGAGTCTTGGGAGATGTGTGCTAGACTTTCTGGGGCTAGGGAGAAATGTATAGCATACCAGAAGCACACGTGTGTAGAGAGAGATAGAGAGCCATACCCAGAGGCACACGTGTGCAGAGAGAGATGGAGAGCCATACTGAGAGGCACACATGTGCAGAGAGAGATGGAGAGCCATACTGAGAGGCACACGTGTGCAGAGAGAGATGGAGAGCCATACCCAGAGGCACACATGTGCAGAAAGAGATGGAGAGCCATACTGAGAGGCACACGTGTGCAGAGAGAGATGGAGAGCCATACTGAGAGGCACACGTGTGCAGAGAGAGATGGAGAGCCATACTGAGAGGCACACATGTGCAGAGAGAGATGGAGAGCCATACTGAGAGGCACACGTGTGCAGAGAGAGATGGAGAGCCATACTGAGAGGCACACATGTGCAGAGAGAGATGGAGAGCCATACTGAGAGGCACACGTGTGCAGAGAGAGATGGAGAGCCATACTGAGAGGCACACGTGTGCAGAGAGAGATGCTGTCAAAATTCAGACCCTGTGTGCACATTGTACACACTCCAGCTAAAACCCACCTTTGACTGTCTAGCCTGCACAGAAAGAGCTGGGTGCTGACATCTCCCATTGGAGGTGAAAGCTGATACCCAGAAAGATTGTAAATGCAGGAGTTTGGAGTCACGCCCAGGCCCCCTGCCTCTAAGTCTAGCTTGTTTGGCACCTGAGAAAAGGCATTGCAGCTTATTAAAATGTGACTTCCCATTCTGGAAGCCCTGCTTTCTCACGCTTTGGTCTGTCACTTTGGCATCCTGGGAAGGAAGCAGAGAACACGGCCCTGGCAACAGGCCTGGGACTGCCCCATAAACTTGTTGCAGCACACTTCAGTGCTAGCTCACAAGTCTGTTGCCCGGACTTATTCAAGGCTACCTCCCTGTCATCTTTGCTGTTGCTTGCCCTGTCTGTAGCTCTTTCTTTAGAATAAGCTTCTGTTCCTATTCCAGAAGCTGAAGGCTGCTGACCCCACGTCCTCCAGCTGCACAGGGAATAGAGATCTCTGCCACCTACACAGCCACCAACACACAGACCTTAGGATAATCCTCACAGAATGAGCCAGGGCCAGCGTCTGGCTTTCATCATACTGTCTTACTCCTCAATGCAGCACGTTTTCAGGAAAATCTGTTTTCATGCTTCCTGCTAACCATGGCTTAGTGATGGGCATAGAGGTGGGAAGATGGACTGGGAAGTTAAACTATGTGCATGTCACTTGAGCTTCTCCGAAAACAGCCACATAATTTTTAAATAATTTATTTATTTGTGTGCATTGGTGTCTGTGCGAAGGTGTCAGATCATCTGGAACTGGAGTTAGATAGTTGCGAGCTGCCATGGGGTTGAATTGAATCCCAGTCCCCTGGAAGAACAGTCAGTGCTCTTAACCACTGGGCCATCTCTCCAGCCCTCGTAGCAACATAATTAAGCTCCAATCTGCCTCACTATGATCTGGTTAAACTCAGTGTTACCTAAATGCATTGGAAAGTTTTCATCAAAGTATGACACATAGATTATGAAGAAGTGGTTTTTTGTGTGCTTTGTTTTGTTTTGTTTTGTTTCTCAAGACAGGGTTTCTCTGAAGTTTTGGAGCCTATCCTGGAACTAGCTCTTGTAGACCAGGCTGGCCTCGAACTCACAGAGATCTGCCTGCCTCTGCCTCCCGAGTGCTGGGATTAAAGGCGTGTGCCACCACTGCCCGGCGAACAAGTGTTTTATAATGGGTAAATAAATGATCTTAAAGCCTTGTTTAAACCAAGAGTTGCCTGCTTCTATACTTCTCTGCCCTGATTTCAGACCATCGCAATAGTGATGGGGAGCTTCAGGCCTAAGAAGAGAACAGTTGTCATGGTCTGCTTTGCATGGCTCCTTCAGGTGGATACTTTCCTGTCTTCCTGCCCCTCCCACAGTGTTTTCACACTCTCCTAGCCTTTCACTTTTATGTTTTCAAAGACAAGCAGAGGATGTTTTGCTGCAAAGCTACGGGCGTGCTCATGGGGACATAAAGCTATGGTCATGCTCATGGGGACAATTAGAAAGCTGCAGCCACTCAGAAAGACAAAAAGCTGTTTCCCCAGTCTTCCTTCCTCTCCTTCTAGAAACATTTTAAATTAGAAAAGAATTGTTTCCTTTGCCTTTAAAAATAGGGCATAGATTGGCTCTCCTTAGTCCATCATTGAGGTCAAGCCTCATTTACCTGATTGTCGGCCATGCATCCTCTACATGGTGTGATCACTGTGATCACTGGAATCCCCCTTTAGATTTCTCTCTTAGATCTCCATGCAGTCCTTTCGTATGCAGAGCCTCTCATGTGCACGTACAAAGCACATGTGTACAGCAATGTGAGGCTCTGTACGAGGGAGGCTCCAGCCAACCCTGTGAAGTTGGGTGGATTGACTTTTGGCCTCTGACAGCAGAACTTTTGACTTCACATCAGCTAGCCTTTGTTCCTTTAGATCAGCTTACTAAAATCCATGTTCATAAGAATAATAAAAACTAAAATATACAAAGAATGCACAAAAAAGAAAATATCCAAGAATCTTTCAATCATTATAATGGTTTTGAGCAAGGGTCTCGTATAGCCTAGGCTGCTCTCAAACTCATTATGTAGCCAAGGATGACCTTGAACTTCTGATCCTCCTGCACCTTCCCAGTCTGGAATTATATGTTTGTCCATCATGCCCAGTATCTGGGGCTTGGGTCCTGAGCCTTATGTATGCTAGACAGGCTCTTCAGCAACTGAGGAACACCCCAAATGTTATGGTTTCTGTCCATAAGTTTCTGTGGTATTTTGTTTCAAAGCATCAGTTATTTTCCCATGTTTCTTTCTAAAATGACCGTTATTACTCGGTTTCTCTGTTGCCTCTAGCCAGTGCCACATGTCTGAAACACAAACGCTGCGCCTTAGGATGTGAATATTTACAGACACACCCTCAGTGTGATGACTGTGGAGGAGGTGTGGATGGCCTCTGTCCACACCAGTAATCATTTGTCCCATCAAGGAGTGCAAAGCCTGTCAAAACACATGAATCTTTCCAGTCTCCAAATATCAATCTAGTGGTGCCAATGCTATGTGGGCCACAGTTTGACAGAAAGGGTCATCTTTATTATTAAAAGAGTAAAAGGCTATTTTTGATTTGTAAAAAAAAAGAATAGATTGATTTATATTAAGTATTTTCCAATTCCGAAATTGAAAGTTCTTTTCCAATTCCTAAATTGAAAGTTCTTTTCCAATTCCTAAATTGAAAGTTCTATGCTTTACATAAGAGGTTGCAACCCCTTTATAATAGTTTGCTACTGGGATAGTGCAAGATATTAATGAGTAGCTAGATAATTTGAGTAAATTGTTTATTTGAACATCTAAATGCTAATAGTAATTTGCTGACAATACCAGAATAGGGAGATCTTGGGCCATATCAACCATGAGTATTTGTAAAGGATATTTGTTTGTTTTTTGAGGCAATGTCTTATTATGTAGCCCAGGCTAGCCTCAAACTCATGCTCTTCCTCTCTCAGGCTCCCGAATTCTGGAATTACAGTTTTGCAGCACCACACATGACTTATTCTTATAGGATAACATGTGTATTGTTGTACATATGTATATGAATGTCTACATGTTTGTGGTCACACATGTGTGTCCAGGTGCATGTGTATATGTGTGTGTGTGCATGTGCATATGTGTGTGTGTTTCTTCTTACCTATGCTTTGTGTGTTTGGTAGATATATGTACATACATGTTCACATGTGTCTGAATGCTCATGGGGGGGCATGTAGACCCAAGATTGACATCAGAAGTTTTCCTCAGTTAATCTTCACCTTATTCTTTGAGGCAGAGTCTTTCAGTTGAGTTCACCAATATGTTTAGTCTAGCTGACCACTTTGTTCTAGGGATCCCCTGTGTCTGTATTTGAAGCTCTGAACTCAGTGGCTGCCACATCCACCCAGCATGTATATGGGTGCTGGCGTAGATAGAAATTTTTTTCCTGTCTGGTCCCACAGCTGTTCAGTCCCAAATAAACACACAGAAGCTTATATTAATTATAAACTGTTTGGGTAATCACTAAGGCTTATTATTAACTAGCTCTTACAACTTATATTAACCCATAATTCTTATCTATGTTTAGCCATGTGGCTTGGTACCTTTTCTCAGTAAGGCATTCTCCTTTTGCTTCCTCCACATCTGGGTGACAACTGTATCTCTGCCTTTCCTCTTCCCAGAATTCCCTTAGTCTGGTCGCCCTCCCTATACTTCCTACCTGGCTACTGACCAATCAGCGTTTTATTAAACCAATATGAGTGTCAAATCTTTACAGTGTACAAGGGCATTATCCCATAGCATGCTGGGGAGCTGGACACTAGCCCCATGCTTTTACAAGAGCTTTATCTATAGAGCCATTTACCCAGCTCCAGTCACTTTTTGGTTTGTTTTTGTTTTTGTTTTGTTTTTTTTTTGTTGTTGTTGTTGTTGTTGCTTTTGTTTTTTTCAAGACAGGGTTTCACTGTAGTTCTAGAGCCTGTCCTGGAACTAGCTCTTGTAGACCAGGCTGGCCTTGAACTCACAGAGATGGGCCTGCCTCTGCCTCCCGAGTGCTAGGATTTAAGGCGTGCGCCACCACCACCCGGCAGATGCTTTCCAGTCACTTTTTATTAGAAGGAAATCTTGACAGCTTTTCTCTGGGGTGTATGAACAAGAAAGCCTGTTTAATGTGTTCTTACATTTCTTATTAATATGAAAATTCCATGCAATGTCCGGCATATTCTTGTATATGTTCTGAAGTTAGATGGCTTCCCTCAGGACACTGGCCGATACAGGTGGAGAAGTGGGTGAGCCCACCAGAGACTTTGGCTTTCTTCCTGGCTGTGCCGGTTCCCTTTCTTCACTTGTCAGTGACATAGTTCTGTCCTCAGGAAGCTGTCGGAAAGCATTAGCAAGGATAGCAAGAGGGCCTGCATGTTCAGTGAGTAATCACTCCTAAGTGTTTAGCATCATCCTTGCTTTAGGCATTCATCCCATGGCCAAATGAGCGTACTCCCAAGGCACCTACTGTGGTGTCTCCTTTTCACTTAAGCACTGTAAGAGATTTGCCGTTGATTTACGTGCTCACACCACTGGAAGGCCGCCTTAGTTTTAATTGCACACTGCATTATATTTCTCCACAGCTGGGTAGAAACCACTGGATCCACACATGCGCTACACTTTAAAGTTTGGCCATTTCACATCGTCTTGATGTTTCTGATGCATAATTTTTATGTATGAAAAGTAATAAAAAAAATAAACATTTTCAGTGACTTCATCTTTTAGCGAAGGTCTAGCAGGGGAGACTGGGGTGATGGAGCTCATTTCTCCATAACCGTTGCTCTCTGAAGTATAAACATTTCTCATGCAGCTTCGAGAAACTTCTCTGCAGAGTCTTTCAGATCTGGAATATAAGAGTTTAGAGACGGACATAATGCTTGGAACTTGAATAAGTGGTTTACAGACTTGCAGTTCTGTTTTACTTTCAGAGCATTGGCAGACAGAAATAAGAGGCTCATAGTTCAGGTTAGCCCAGGCTACATAGCAAGACCTTGTCTCAAAAAATAGAAATCATTGTCCATTTTGTGTTAATATTTTTGGCATTCTCTGAAGTCTGGATTAGTTCCTCTTGGGCTTTCTCCTTGCACATGGGTGAGATTGGGCCAGCATTATTTACAAGAAGAACTTTCCTTGCGAGTGGATTGCCTTTCTACCAGTTGACAATGTAGACACACACACACACACACACACACACACACACACGCACACGCACATGCACACGCACATGCACACGGATCTAAACTTGGGGAATTTGCTATTTTGATCCTTTATCTACTTTTTTCTCTCTTGATGGCAATACAAGTGTTTTGATTACTCTAGCTTTCTGCTGTCTTTCTCTCTTTTTTCCTTTTATTAAAAGTATTTTTTCTCACATAATATATCCTGATTATCGTTTCTCCTCCCCTCTACTGCTTCAAATCCCTACCTCCCCTCTGATCCCGATCTGCCTCCTTTCTGACCCTCATTAGAAAACAAGCAGACTTCTAAGGGATAATATATATATAACATAATACAAAAACTAACATATAAGAATAGAACGACACAAAACAGCCAGGTGGTAGTGGCACACAGCTTTAATCCCAGCACTCGCAGATCTCTGTGAGTTCGAGGCCAGCCTGGTCTGCAAGAGCTAGTTCCAGGACAGCCCGAACTGTTACAGAGAAACCCTGTCTTGAAAAACCAAAAAAAAAAAAAGAACAAAACAAAATAGAAGGAAAAGAACTCCCCCCAAAGACACAATTAACAAATATACATGCAGGAATCTCATAACACTAAACTAGAAGCCATAATATATACATAAAGGACTGTAGGGTAAAAAGAGAATAATATAATATATATTTATTGCAAGATATATTGACACAATAAATTTATATAGTCAATATTTTAATTATATGAATATATTATAATACATAATCATATGTAATATGTAATAACTATAAAATAAGTATATATTTAAATACTATATAATGAATTAATTTACAATTATATATAATTAATATAATATATAAATGATGCAATACAAAATAAGAAATATATAATAAAATATAAATAGTAAGTATATGTATATATAAATAAAAGGAAAGGCCCTGATATAACATTATGAGACAGGGAACCTGCAAAGATGCTGCTGAGTTCGTTTTCTACTGACCATCTATGCTGGGCATGCAGCCTACCCTTAAGGGCAGTTTGTTTCCCCAGTGAGACTCCCTTGGAGAAAACTAAATTTTCATTTGTGAGTGGTTATCAATTAGACATAGCTTCTTGGTTGGGGATGGGTGCTGTGCCCACTTCTTTCCCCTCCAGAGCCCCATGTGGTGCAGACCCGTGAAGGCCCCGTGCAGACCCGTGCATGCTGCCTCCATCTCTCTGAGCTCATGTGAGCTTGGATCCTGCTGATTTAGAGGGCCTTGTTTTCTTGGTGTCCTGAAGTTTTGGGGCCACTTATATGTACTATCCTATCATCTTCAAATAAAGATACTTTGACTTTTTCCTTTCCAGTTTGTGCCCCCTTGGTCTCTCTCAGTTGTCTCATTGCTCTAAGACTTCAGGTACTATATTGAATAGGTGTGGACAGAATGGACAGCTTGTCTTCTTCCTGATTTTAATGGAATCGCTTTGAGAGTCTCTCCATTTCAGTTGGTATTGGCTATGAGCTTGCTGTAAACTTGTTGAGGCATGTGCCTTGTATCACTAATATCTCCAGGACTTTTATCATGAAGGGATGTTCAATTTTTGTCAAGGGGCTTTTCTCTTTCTCTTTCTTTCTTTCTTTCTTTCTTTCTTTCTTTCTTTCTTATTTATTTATTTTGCTTTATGTCTAAAAACCACTTATGAGTGGTGTCTGGGTTACCTCACTCAATATGATGTTTTCTAGATCCATACATTTGCCTGCAAATTTCAAGATGTCATTGTTTTTTTCCGCTGTGTAGTACTCCAGTATAAATGTACCACATTTTTCTTATCCATTCTTCAGTTGAGGGACATTTAGGTTGTTTCCAGGTTCTGGCTGCTATGAATATAGTTGAGCACATGTCCTTGTGGTACGTTTGAGCATCCTTTGGGTCTATACCCAAAAGTGGTATTGCTGGGTCTTGAGGTAGGTTGTTTCCTAATTTTCTGAGAAATTGGCATACTGATATCTAAAGAGGCTGTACCAGTTTGCACCCCCACCAGCAATGGAGAAGTGTTTGTCAAGGGGCTTTCTGTGTCTAATCAGATGCAGATACGGTTTTGATCTTTTAGTGTGTTTGTATCATGGATTACAATTATCAGTTTATGTATGCAGAACCATCCCTGCATCTCTGGCATGAGGTCTACTTGATCATAGTGGATGATTTTATTTTATTTCATTTTGATGTGTTCTTGGATTTGGTTTGCAAGTATTTTGTGAGACTCTTTGCAACTATGTTTGTAAGGGAAACTGGTCTGTAATTCTCTTGTTGAGATTTTATTTGGTTCGGGTATCAGGGTAACTGAAGCTTTGTGAAATGAATTGGGCAATGTTCCTTCTGTTTCTATTTTGTGGAATATTTTGAGGAGTATTGGCATTAACCCTTCTTTGAAAGTCTGGTAGAATTCTGTGCTAAAACCATCTGACCCTGGCCTTTTTTTTGGTTAAAATTTTTAATGACTGCTTCTGTTTCACAAGGGCTTACAGGTCTGTTTAAATTGCTTATCTGATCTTGATTTAACTTTGGTAAGTAGTATATATTGAAAAAAGTATCTGTTTTTGAAGATTTTCTAGTTTAATGGAGTACAGATTTTTAAAGTATGTCCTCTGATTCTCTAGATTTCCCTAGAGTCTGTTGTTATGTCATCCTTTTCATCTCTATTTTTGCTTCTATTTGGATATTCTCTCTGCCTTTTAGTTAATCTGGATAAGGGTTTGTCAATCTTTCTGATTTTCTCAAAGAACAAACTCTTTTGTTTCACTGACTCTGTAATTTTTGTTGTTTGTTTGTATTTTATTGATTTGAGCCCTGGAGTTTGGTTATTTCTTGCTGTCTATTCCTTTTGGGTGTGATTTCTTCTTTCTATTTCGGAGCTTTCAGGTGTGCTGCTGAATTGCTACTATGTGATCTCTCTACTTTTTTTTTATGTTGGCGCCTAGTGCTATGAACTTGCCTCTTAGACGTGCCTTCATTGTGTTCCATAAGTTCGGGTATGTTGTGTATTCATTTTCATTCAATTCTAGAAAGTATTTGATTTCTTTCTATTTTTTAAAAGATTTATTTATAGAATGTTTATAAAGATTTATTTATTTATTATATAGTGTTCTGCTTGTATGTCTGCCTGCAGGCCAGAAGAGGACACCAGATCTCATGACAGATGGTTGTGAGCCACCATGTGGGTGCAGGGAATTGAACTCAGGTCCTCTGGAAGAGCAGCCAGTGTTCTTAACTGCTGAGCCATCTCTCCAGCCCTTTCTTTCTTATTTTCTATCTTGATCCATTTTTCATTCAGTTGCAAGCTGTTCAGTTTCCATGAGTCTGTAAGCTTTCTGTTGTTGCTTTTGTTGATGGTGTGCAGCATTAACCCATGGTGCTCAGGTAGGATGCTGGGCGTTATTTCTATTTCCTTGTATTTGTTGAGACTTTCTTTGTGTACAAGTATGTGGTCAACTTTGGAGAGAGGTGCAGGAGGTGCACGGAAGAAGGTATTTTCTTTTGCGTCTGGGTGAACTGTTCTATAATTATTTGTTAGATCCATTTGGTTTATAATGTCATTTCTCTCCAGCATTTCTGTTTAATTTTTGTCTGGATGACCTGTCTATTGGTGTGAGTCAGGTACAGAAGTCTCCCACTATCAGTATGTGCGGGTCCGTATGTGATGTGAGCTGTGGTGATGTTTCTTTATGAACTTGGCTGTCCTGTGTTTGGTGCATACATGCTAAGAGTTGAACTCTCTGTCCTCTTGGTGGATTTTTTCCTTTGAGTATGGAGTGTCCTAGCCTATCTCTTCTGATTAGTTTTGGTTTGAAGTCTCTTTTGTCAGATATTAAAATGGCTACACCAGCTTCCTTCTTAGGTCCATTTGCTTGAAATATCTTTTTCTATCCTTTTACCCTGTCTTTTCTTGAAATTAAGGTATTCATTGTATGCAGCAGAAGGATGGATCTTGTTTTCACATTCATTTTGTTAGCCTGTGTCTTTTTATTAGGTGATTAAGACCATTGATGTTGAGAGATACAAATGAGCAGTATATGTTGATTCCTCTTATTTTGTTGGTGGTGGTGGTGATGGTTTGGTGGTGGTGACAGTGGTGGTGATGGTTGTGGTGGTGGTGATGGTGGTGGTGGTGGTGATGGTGGTGGTGGTGGTGATGGTGCAGCGGCATGGTGATGGTGGTGGTGATGGTTTGGTGGTGGTGGCAGTGATGGTGGTGGTGGTGGTGATGGTGGTGGTGATGGTGATGGTGGTGGTGGTGGTGATGGTGGCAGCGGCATGGTGATGGTGGTGGTGAGGGTTTGGTGGTGGTGGCAGTGGTGGTGTGAGTATGTGCTTTCCATCTTTTGATTCATTGGTCTGGGATTATTTATTCCTGTGTTTTCTTGGGTGTGGCTAACCTGTTTAGGTTGGAGTTTTCTTTCTACTGCATTTTGTAAAGCTGAATTTGTAGACAGATATTGCTTGAATTTGATTTTATCATGGAATGTCTTATTTTCTTCATCTATTCTAATTGAAAGTTTTGTTGGATATAGTAGTCTGGGCTTGCATCTTGGCCACTTAGAGTCTGTAGCAATCTGTCCAAGTCTTTTAGTATCTCCATTGAGAAGTCAGGTGTTATTCTAATAGGCTTGCTTTTATGTGTTCCTGGGTCTTTTTCCCTTGCAGCATTTAATATTCTTTCTTTGTTCTGTATGTTTATTGTTCTGATTACTATGTGTCTAGGAGAAGTTCTTTTCTATTCCAGTCTATTTGGTTTTCTGTATGTTTCTTGTACATTGATAGGCATCTCCTTTAGATTAAGGAAATTTTCTTCTATGATTTTATTGAATATATTTTCTGTACCTTTGACCTGGGTATCTTCTCCATCCTCTATTCCTATTATTCTTAGATTTGTTCTTTTCATAGTGTCCTAAATTTCCTGGGTGTTTTGTGCCAGGAGTTTTTTAGATTTAACATTTTCTTTGACAGTGGTGTCCCCTTCTCCAATTGTGTCCTCAATTCCTGAGGTTTTCTCCTCCATCTCTTGTATTCTGTTGGTGAGGCTTGCCTCTGAGTTTCCTGTTCAAGTTCCTAAACTTTTCATTTTCAGACTTCCCTCAATTTGGGTTTTCTTTGTTGACTCTA
Source organism: Ondatra zibethicus (assembly GCA_004026605.1). Lineage (NCBI taxonomy): Eukaryota > Metazoa > Chordata > Mammalia > Rodentia > Cricetidae > Ondatra > Ondatra zibethicus. Next base: position 5,997 of record PVIU01020723.1, on the reverse strand, counting down.
TTTCCACTTTCAGTCTGGAACTATTTTATTCGTTTCTTTCAACTGTTTGCATCTTCACGGATTCTTTAAGGGATTTATTCATCCCCTCTTTAAGGACCTCTGTCATATTCATAAAGGCTATCATAGGGTCTTGTCTTGTGCTTCAGCCATGTGGCAATACTCAGTGCCTGATGTGGTTGGGTTTCTGGGCTCTGGTGGAGACATATTGTCCTGGTTGTCATTGACTGTGTTTTTACACTGGAATCTAGGCATCTGGGTATAGAAAGATTGAAATTCTAGGTGCTGATATCTGGTCTTGTCTTTGTTGGGTGGGTGTTTTGTTCTTTGTTTCTGTTGCCCTCTTTGGTAGGGGATTCTTCTGGGATCCTGATAGGTGGTTCTGGGTAAATTGTGTTTCTGGGTAAAAAGTATTGGGAACTCACATTTAGGATCTACAGTTAGGCTACCTGCTTCCCTGGCTGGACCAGCCTGCAGGTTCCCAGGGAATGCCTGCCTGCTGGAGTTGGGGACTCGGGAAAGGGAGGTTGGAGAAGAAGGTATGTGTGATCCACTAGTACATAGCTGGGAATAAGACTTTTTTTTTTCTTAGCATCAAGGAGCATTAGCCTTCCCTTTTGTTCTTTTGTTGTTTGGAGTTATTCTAGGTCTTTTGATTTTCCGTATGAACTATGGAATCTGTTGGCTAATTTTGAACAAAAGTGTGGCCGGGGAGGAACTACTAAGATTTTGATTGATACTGTGATATTCTGATCCGTGTATATAGTTATCTTTTCCTTATTTAATTCTTTGCTTTTTCATCTCCATTTTTTAAATTTTAGTTTATGGTTTCCATTTTGGGGGATTTTCAGTGATTTTTCATATTTTACCCATTTCATTTTTAATGCTATAAATTTTAATGTTATAAATGGTATTTCTCTTTCAGATTCCAATAGCTCATTGCTAGCTAGTGTGCAGAAATGTAATTGGCCTTTGCACACTGGTGTTGCACTCCACTTATCTATAGTCATTTGCTAGTTCTGATAACTTTTAAAATTAAATTCCCTAGAACGTTCAGTATAGGCAATCCTCTCATCTTCACATAGATTCATTTTGCTTTTCCAATCTTTTCACACAATCTTTTGGGAAAATGAAGTCTTTTTATCTTTTATTATTGCACAGTGGCAGCTCTGGTGTAATGTTTAGTAGAGTGAGTGAGAGTAGGCACTCTTGCCTGTTTCCGGTCTTACGGGACAATGCGGCGTGCATTCATCATGGACGGACGGTGACTGTAACGTTTTCTTTAAGGCCCCTTTTCCAGGTGGAGTGCTTTCCCTTCCGTTCCTAATTTACTGTGAATTTTTATCAGGAAGGTATGAGGGCTTTACTCTCTCCACTCACTAGGAAGATGACAAGATTTTAGCTTTAGTTTGATACTGTGGTGAGTTAATGTTGATTAGTTTTCTAATGTTAAGACAACCCTGAGTTCATGTAATAAACCCAGTTTGTTCTGAAGCATTATTCTATTTATGGGTGCTAGATTCCATCTACATGAGCTTACGTTGGTGGGAGGATTTTTTTCTTGTAATCTTCCATTTCATTATTGGGATAATGCTAGCCTGAGCTGGGAACTTTTTCCACCTCTGTAATTTCCTTGGAAGAATTTTTTTGGAATTAATATTTGGTTAGAGTTACCAGAGAAGTCATTTGTGCTTGAACTTCTGTGTACAGATTTTAACTTCTAATTTAATTTCTTCAGTGCATAGAGGAGGACTTTAAGAATGCATTAGCCGTGACCCATCAATTATTGTGTTTTGCTTGCATCTAGTTTAGGATGCTTTATATTTTAATTTCTCTGTTATTTCTTTGGTTACCAGGTATAAATTCAAACCATTTAGCTTTTAAGTATTTGAGGTCTTTGTACTTATCCTCCTGTTAATGCTTTGTAGTTGAACTCTGTGATGGCCAAGGAACATATTTCATGACTTAAATCCTTTCAAAAATGTGATAAATGTTATGGCTTAAAGTATTGTGTACTGGTTAAATGCCTGAAAATAATGTGTATTTTGCTGGTGTTAGTTAAATAACATGAGTCAATTTAGCTGAGAGTACCATTCAAGGCCTCCATATACTTGCTGCTTTTCTGCCTATCTGGTTCATTTATTAAGGGAAAGTACATATATTTTTGCTTCATTAGCACATGGAAGGAGAAAGATGTGAATGTCATCAGAAAGATGAATTATTGATGCATAAACACATCCTCTATCAGTGATGATGATGTAAAACAGTGCAGGAAACATCAGCCTGTGCATTGGGATCTTGAAATGAGAAGTCAGAGCCATCTTGAAATGGTCAAGAATTCTGAGTGCAGTGTTCCAAACACTATGATAATGTTAGTGACTCCTACTTACTTTCTGTATAGTTTTGGGAGTATTTGCTAAATTAAGTTTGACCAGATTTACTCTAGTACATGTAACAGATAAGAGTGTTTTAAGTATCTAAAAGTATTTAAAACACAAAGATTGAGGCAAAGCCGTCTTTATCTGGTCTCTGCCTGTTCAGCCTCAATTTGAGCCTCATTTTCCTCCCAAAGGCAATGTCTGTCACATCTCAGCCAAAGACTTAATATACCCTGTGGGGCACTGGAAACACTAGATTTACTCAAGTAGTCTGCCAAAGGTGAGGAGAAAGATGACCCAGTTCCAAATCCTTACTGTCAACCCTGTGTCCACAATATGGCTCAGCAAACTGCCTAGAGAACAGTTTGATATTCTTTTCCTGGAGTTGACTCTTGTCTTATTAGCCGAATAAAAGAGGATGTTCAGTTACTCATGTCTGTTGGGTCTTGAGATAACAGAACAATTCAGTATTCAAACCTGGTTTCACGTGCTGACTGTTGAGTTGAATTACATGTCTGAAGAATCAGGAAAACTAGGCAGCGGAGCTAGTGAGGCTTGTCCAGAATAAAACTGACTGAGAATGCTGGGTAAACTGCGTTAGTGGAGACTAGTGTAAGGAGCTGAGGAAGCGCGGGGCGCCATCTTGGAGTTTTCCTCAAGGTGGGTCTGTAGTCTGTGGTCCAGGAGGGGGCTGCTGGAACAGCCCATCCCCGTTCCTTTCACAGATACCCTGCTGTCGTTTCGACTCCATGGCTCTCCGTTTTTCTTCACTGCCCTAATCTCTTCACCCAAGGCTTTCGCTCTCCGTCTTCTTTCCTCCCATCTCTCTGTTTATTTTCTCTCTGTGTGTTTCAAGACTACATTTCCCACCGAGGAACTCAACCTCCCAGAATGTGCCCCTCTGGAAGGGATTTGCCTGCCGTGTTTCCAGAACACAGCTTAATCATTTATAGAAAGCTCCAGAAGATCAGATGGCCATCTTGGTCCAGTCAGTCTGTCAGTGTGGGGCAGTGTGCTCTGGTCTGTCTCCACAGATATCCTCAACAGTATAACAGTGTCCTGGTTAGGGTTTCCATTGCTGTGATGAAACACCGTGACCAAAAGCAAATCGGAGAAGGAAGGGTTCATTTGACTTACACATCACTGTTCATGATTGGAAGAAGTCATAACAGAAACACAAGCAGGAAGGAACCTGGAGGCAGGAGCTGATGAGAGGCCATGGGGGAGAACTGCTTAGTGGCTTGTTCCCTGTGGCTTGCTCAGCCTGCTTTCTTAGAGAACCCATCAGAGGGATGGCACCGCCCACCATGGGCTGGACCCTCCCCCATTGATCACTAATAAAGAAAATGTCCTACAGGCTTGCCTATAGCCTGATCAGAAGGAGGCATTTTCTCGTTTGAGTCTCCCTCCTCTCAGATGACTCTAGCTTGTGTCAAGGGGACATAAAACTAGCCAGCCCTAGTGGTATAGCTGGCATTTGTTGGACTTGCCTAGTATCAATAAACTAGCCAGTTTATTGTGTGCTACAACGTGCCTGGCACAGAGAGGAGCCCCGTAGGCAAACTCTGCACTCTGTGTGCCCTTTTCCAGCCAAAGCAATGTCATATTATTCACTTCTGTGCGTTACATTTGTAAATGAAATGCCACTTGAAGATAGCATTATACTACTCACAGAGCCTGTGAATCACTGAGCTAAAGGAACAGAGGCTCCAGACGTGCACCCTGTTATCTATCATCAGTCTGAGGTAGCTCTCACTGTTAGTGACCCGGAGCACAGCAGGGAAAAGAAGGCTGGCGGGAGCAATGAGGGCGTGGGAGGATTTCTCCAAGGGTTCTCCCCACGATTGCCATGTTTGAATTTGTACTTAAATGGTGACATATGCCTGTAACCCAGAAACTGAAGGTGGGGTGTGTGTGTGTGGTGTGTGTGTGTGTGTGTGTGTGTGTGTGTGTGTGTGTGTGTGTGTAGCAACCTTAAGGGCTGGGCCACAGTAAGACCTTTTCTTGGGGGGTAAATGGTAGTGACTGGGTTTAGTGAAAGTAGATGACCTGGGAAACAATGCACTTTACCCAGAAAGCCATCAGCATCCAGTCAGCCAACTGTGGAGAGATACTACACTTTCCCTGTTGCCTTTCAAAATACACCTGGAAAGAAGCTCCCTGATAGGTTACCCAATCTCAAGCAGCCCTAAACATGCGTACATACAGGCATCACTTGGTGGACTCAGTAGGTTACACACACACAGATGAAAAAGGAGGCCATGACTTTGAGAGGGAGTGAGGGTCATGGGAATAATTGAACAGGGAAGGGGCGTATAGAAATGATGTAAACAAAGCACTTATGTCCTAAATTCTCAAAAAATATGACACAGAATAAACTCTGCCTGCCTGTCAGGACCCATACAAATAGGTGGTAAACCCCCTCTTTCCTGTTCATGACTTCTAAGTAAGATGCTTAAGATAGGGCCTTGATTTATTAATGTAGATATGCATGAGAATAATTATGGGGGAAATAGCCCCCATACAACATTATTAATTTTTATTCATATTTGCCTAACTGTCTGGAGCTTTGATCTTGTTTATTCAAACTGAAAATGAGGCCCTAATAATATCATTTTAATAGGAATTGTTCCTCTAAAATAAATAAGTGTGCCAAGTCTGAGGAAGAATAAAATGGTTTGAAGAGAGACTTATAATTCAGAGCTCGAATGCAGTCTTCATTTTGTCAGGAAGGCGATTCATCACCCAGCGCATGGGCTCTGTGAAGATATGTGGTCCCATCAGATAGCGAAGCTGGGTCATTCATTGTACTGGGACCAAGTTAAGACTCCTTACCTTCCGCAGCTGCTATAGACACCGTGCTTTTGGCTATAAGGGAGATAGAAGAGGCTCATCCCAGATCTTTGTAATTCGCTGTAAAGTAAACCACAGGTTTCTGAGACTGGAGAGTCACCGTCTCTTAATATGGATGAGCGGCGGCCTCACTACTAAGGAGCAAATGCTGCTGCTATATTTGCATTAATGGTTTTCCTTTTTTTATTTTGCCAATTCCCACTGGTTGGAATTGGTCCACTACAGTTGGTTGCCATTACCAATAATAAAGTTGTTAGTGAATTTGGTGATCATATCCATAGATCTGGATGAAGTTTACTTACATGGTAAGTTCTATACAATAAGCCAGGTTCTTCAAGGGATACACATAATTAAGATTTTATAGGCAGTGACAGATTGGTCTCTGTGTCCACCAGTAGGGTATAAGAGCCCATCCCCCCATAACTTCACCAATACTAACTACCATTCCTCCACATCTCCTCCAACCATGCCCCTCCTTCTCCTCCAACCATGTCCCTCCTTCTCCCCCAACCATGCCCCTCCTTCTCCTTTTCTTCCTCATTCTTGCCAAGCTGACAGGTACCTCATGCTTTCCTATCGATTTTTTTCTACTACAGGCATCTTTCATCTATTTATTTGCTATTATTATTTTGTACAATAAGTCGCTGATCATATCTCTAGTCCATTTTTCCATTGATTTGCTCACTTTTAAGTAATTTGAATGAGCTTTTTGTAAATTAAAAAAAATGAGATGTCCATCTGTCAAAGGTTTGTGATGGTTGAAATCAAT
>PVIU01020722.1:0-33140 GCA_004026605.1 Ondatra zibethicus | reverse complement strand
CTAGGTATTCAGCTTCTCTGGGCTTGCGAGCTAAGTGCTTGGTGACCTTTATTTTATAGCTAGGGTCCACTAATGAGTGAGTACATACCATAATCATCTTTCTGGGTTTGGGTTACCTCACTCAGGATAGCGTTTTCTATTTCCATCCATTTGCATGCAAACTTCAAGATGTCCTTGTTTTTTACCGCTGAGTAGTAGTATTTATTTTTCTTTTTTATTTCTCTGTATTTTAGTGCTGTATCCTTACTTCTCCATTGTATTCTTTTTTTTTCCATCTGGGAGAATTCCTCTATGCTTGGACTTAAAATGAAGACTTCTGCATGTTTGACCCTGGGTAATTGCTGCAGTTTGTGTTCCCCCTCAAAAGTTGTGAGAACAGTTGTGAGATGTGTCTTATTTTGTTCAATATTTTCTTTACCATTTTTACACAATGACAGGATCCAACATTTCCATGAAGGAAATTGGAATTGTGATTGATTTCTTTGATCAGGACTCCTGAAACTCACTTCTTGAATAGTGTGTTGTCAACCCTAGTGCATCCATGATAAATGATGGCATCATCAAACCCCTGGAATCAATGGATTCTGAATAAAAGTATTGTGAGCTGCTTGATCCTTGAAACATGGCTCTAATGTCCATTGTAGAAATAAAGACCGTTTGTGAAACAATTATCTTATTCCGATTTGGAACAAAGATTTACTATAAAATATCTTGTTGCATTTGTGCATTTAACATAATATTCTGTAAAGCAGTTGTTCTGTCTAATCTCACTTACACATAAATTCTCCTCTTTTAAGAATATGAAGGACAAAAATCAGAAAACTACAAATCAGCGGCTTATAGTCAAATTTCCTTACAAAAAAATATCACCACACGATCTCGAATCTGTTTGGTTCTCACCCCATAAATGAGAGGGTTAAGAGCAGGGGGGATGATGACTTATAAATTAGCAAGGAGGATGTGGATATACTGATTTTCTTGTAAGCCGTTGTTATAAATCCCTTTATATAATCAGATATTCATCCTATAAAATCTGTCACTCTGGAGAACCCTAACAGGAACAGGTGTGTACACACTTTCACCCCTTCTACTTCCATAATCACCCTCAGTGTCTTCCTCTGCTCTCATGACCATTTGACCTACCGGCTTCATTTGGCAACATATTTGTAATTTAAATATATATGTATAATGATGAACACATACGTTTTTCAAATAAAAAGATTTTCACATTCATGGTTTACCAATATCATCCTACTGATATTGTATTCAAATATGAGAAGAAATATTTTCCCATTTTATCCACAATTTAAGTCTCCTTTCTTTTTCCCAATAGACTCTTAGGAAGCAGAACCAGGAGGACTTTTCTGTTTTCCAGGCCAGTCTTGGCAACACAAAGTTCTCCAGGCTAGCCAGGGATATGTAGTGAGACCCTGTTTGTGACAGCAGAGGAAGAGGAGGAATGAACCTAAGGGTGAGGGGTTGGGGAGTAGGGAGTAAGGCTGAGGAGGGAGGAAAAGTGAGGTGGAGACTAGCAAGTTGAGGTGATATGGATGGGTGCCGAGCCTGCATGTCCTGGAACCGAAACCAGGCGAAGGACATCAGGATTAAACACGCATACACCTCTCTAGTTGCTGGCAAAAGTAGCTCTTTATTGAAAAGCACGGAGGTTTTATACCTAACCCAGCCAGGTGGACCAACAGGTGAAGACCTCATCGCCTGACTCCAAACAGTCCCAACATCTCCATATTTTTTATAAGACGGAAGACCCTCCTGTCTTAGGACATCCTGCCCTCAAGCTATTACCTGTCCGTGGCTACCGCTTATCCAGCATTTGCAGCCAAACTTGTGCAGATTCAGGCTGCGCAGCCATCGCTAGGAGTGCCTGTCGGGTGACACTCATCTGATTCTGACATTGGTGGTGGAATCGACAGAGGATCCAGACACATAGCCCTAAACCAAGTATCCCCAGGACTGACAGCACCAACGAGCCAGATCAGTGCTGCAACCATCTCTCTACTTTAGCCATGCAAGCCCATTAATCATTGGCCTGGACAGGCTCAACCCAGGTGGAATTTATGGCTTAAATAGCATGCAGTAACTGGGTGGTAAAATTAACAAAAGCAATATTTCAAACCCCTCTCATATGACAGTTGAGTTCCATAACAGTAGCAGAAGCATGTAGTACAGTGCCAGGAGCAATACACATAACATGATTAACTGTTGAAAAGTCCAAAGATAGTCCACTTGCTCCTGAACCAGAGCCACTTCTTGGTTCAAGGTCAATATGCCCAATTGAATATGTCCGTTAAGATCATTCTGAATGTCCAAAGCATTGCTGACTCTTCAGCCAGGTGGTTGACAGTCTCAGCCGTCTGCACAGTCTGGGAGAGAGCAACTCCGGCAGCAGTAGCTGTAGTGGCAGAGATAGCAATAACAGCAACCATGGCTGGGGTGATTCCAAAATCTCTCCTCTGCTGATACTCCTGACACAGCCGCCGCGTCCCCCAGGCCGGGCACTGTCCAGGCTGGGGCAAAGTGCCTTCCGAGAAGCCACCTACCACAGCTCTGCTCCAGGGGCCTTCTGGCCCCGGCTGCACTTGCTCTGGGTCCAAACTGGTGCATGGAGCCGAGTAGAACCCAGGGAGGCAGGCTCGCTGCTCCAGAACCACTGAAGGGGCCCCACTTAAACAGTCTTTTAGGGAATTTGGGCATTGTCAACCTGTCTGGCTACTTCCTTCTGAGTGGGCTGCTGCATTCTTGTGGGTATTTTACTGCAACATTTCAGGGGGTCCCTCAGGTTCTCATCCTCTGTGGAGACAAAAGCATCAAATCTTTAGGCCCATACTTTAAAGTCAAAATACTTTTCTTAGCAGTTCCCAGAATCAAATGTCTTTTTCCAGTCCAGAACACAAAAGACAACACAATCAACATAATAACATGTATCTGTACACATTCTATCTTTTTGAGGCCTTCAATTCACCCTCCTGCCTCCTCTTTATTACTTTCCTACTGGCCAATCTTCCGGAGGGTGTCTCTCAGAGCATCTCTGGGGATGAAAACACACATACTCCTTTTAATCTGATGTGGCTTGTTCCCAGTCTGGAACATTTAAACCTTACTGCTAGCAGTTCCCATCTTGATTCCCCAATATGTCCCTACCGGCCTGGAACGACCCTGTCCACTTACCCCTCTTTCTTGGATCTTGGTGGGACCTCCACTTGCCATGCCTACACAGCCTGGAACTGAAACCAAGTGAAAGATGTCAGAATTAAACACACATACACCTTTCTAGTTGCTGGTAAAAGAAGCCCTTTATTAAACAGCACCACGGAGGTTTTATACCTAACACAAAACCAGGTGGACCAACAGGTGTTTGTACCTAACCCAGCCAGGTGGGCCAACAGGTGTTTGTACCTAACCCAGCCAGGTGGGCCAACAGGTGAAGACCTCATCACCTGATCCTCGTTCAAGGCCAGGGCAATGTCTGCTCAGGAAGCAGGGTTGGTAAACAACTTTGACACAACTCTCAGAAGCTCAAATCACTAGCAGGGAAGAGCAGCTGGAGGCCAGGACTCCAAATGGTCCCAAAAGATGGGGAGGACCAGGGGATGCAGATGGAGATAGATCATAAGGAACAGGAAGTGGGATGGGCACAGAGAGGAAATGTAGAGATGTGGGAGGGGCAGGGGAATGGGAGGAGGAGATGAAGGTAGTCAAAGAGTAGGGAGGGGAAGAAGAAGAAAGAGATTCTCTTTTTAAGTGGTTGTTGATTTCATGTGTGGCTTGGCTGCTTTATTTTTCTGGTTTTCAGGTTGAACCCCAATATCTATCTCTGGGTTTTTATTATTTGTACTACAATACAGCCTGGCCTCAACTCCTGGGATTTGTAAGGAGTTTCCTTTAGGAGTTTTAGAAGCAGGTTGAGGGTATCCATTAGGATCTTCTCCAGCTATCTAGCCGATGCAAACATGGGACTCCTCTGACTGGAAATAATAGATACACAGGCCCTACCAATGGATCAGGAAAAAAAATAACAAGTAAGCTCAGAAAATGAGTTTTCCATTAGCAAGTGAAGAGTGGAGCATGAAGCAGAAGGAAAGTTGGTGGGGACAGAAGAACTGCTGATCTGGAAGAGGAAATGAGCTCAGGACGAGATCCCAGGAAAAGAACACAGTTTATAGCACCTGACAGGGAACTGTGACCTACTGAAAGGAGAGTCAAGCAGGATATGCCCAACCAGAGATATGTGTGCTGTTGTAAGGGTTGGGACCCACCACACATTTAAAGATATAGACGTCTGTGGTAGTTTAAATGTGATTGGCTCCATAATATCATAGGGAGTGGCACTATTAGGAGGTGTGGCTTTGTTGGAGTGGGCGTGGCCTTGTTGGAGGAAGTGTCATTGTGAGCGCAGGCTTTGAAGTTTCCTATGCTCAGGATAGCGCTGAGTGTGTCAGTCAAGTTCCTAGTGCCTACAAGATGTAGGATTCTCAGCTACCGCTCCAATACTATGTCTGCCTGCACACTGCCATGTTCCCCATTATGATGATAATGGACCGAACCTCTGAACCTGTAAGTGATCCTCACTTATTAAATATTTTCTTTATAAAAGTTGCCACGTCATGGTGTCTCTTTGCAGCAATAGAAACCTGACTAAGATAACATCACTCTGACAGACCTCACCCAGGGCAGTAGAGCAGACAGAAGGTGGTCACAGGACCGTGCTAGACATCCAGGTTAGCCAAACTGTTGAGTTTCCAGTCCAGTGTGAGTCACTGTCTCAAACACATAAGTCACAAAAAATTCAGGAAGAAGCAAACCAACACCTCCCAAGAGCTTTCACACGCTGCTGTAAAACTCCAAGTGCCCTATTCTCACAGGAATGCAGCGCGCACACACACACACAGTTACACAGAAGTGAAGAGGAGACAGACAAACAGAGGCCAGAAATAGGGAGAGAGAGAAAAGGATAAAGACCACAGTTTGGTGTTTCAACTAAAATTATGTATAACCAGGACACCAAAAACAGGAAATTTGGGATGTATACAGAGATGTACTTGAAAATATGTGAGTTTTATAAACATATAAACACATTGCAAACTGGTATGTGTGTCTGCAAACATTTAGCCAAGGACAATTTCCTCAGCATTAAAGATAAGTTTTAAGTGGTTGTACTTTTACTACCTGGCTATGCTTCTTCATTATATGTCCAACTCTTCATATGACCATTGGAACCAGTTTTCTGTACCTCTAGAAGGATTCCTTATACTTAAATGTACTATTTAGTTTTCTATTGCTCTGTTAAAATACCATCACTCGAAGCAATTTTTATTTTTTTATTTTTATTTTTTAAAGATTTATTTATTTATTATGTATACAGTGTAGGCCATAAGAGGGCACCAGATCTCATTATAGATGACTGTGAGCCACCATGTGGTTGCTGGGAATTGAACTCAGGACCTTTGGAAGAACAGACAAAGCTCTTAACCACTGAGCCATCTCTCCAGCCCCCTCGAAGCAATTTTTAGAAGGAGGAGTTTATTTGTGCTCATGGTTCCAGAGAGGTGGAAGGTATAGAACCAAGCAACAGGTTTGAAAGCAAGAATGGGAAGCTGAGAACTCACTTTCTCATTCAGAAGCACAAAGGGAAAAAATGATTAGAAACGGCCAAGGCCTTCAACCTCAAAGTCTGCCCCCAGTGACAAACTTTCTCCAGCAAAGATGCACCACCTAAGCCTCACCAAACTTTGGGGACAAAGTGTTTAAAGACCTGAGACTAGGGGACATTTCTCATTCAAACCATCACACCTAGTCACCAAAAACAAAGATATCTCTTACCACTACTTCTGGTAAATACCCACAGCACAGAGATGCTAGTATTACACAAAGATAAGGAAAAGGCATTAAAATAGGAAAGAAACATTCTCCCTTTTCACAGACACCATGATGATGGTACCTCCAGATAAACCCAAAAAATATACAGAAATTTATGATAGTCAGAAAATTTATCAAGGGCACCAAATACATCATGTATACACTCAGTTGTTCGATTTTAAAATATTTTCATATCAAGTCAGGCTCTGGTAGCACACACCTTTAATCCCATCACTTGGGAGGCAGAGGCAGGTGGATCTCTGGGCTTGAGGCCTACTTGATCTATAGAGTAAATTCCAGGATGACCAGGGCTACACAGGGAAAGCTTGTCTCAAAAAAATCAAGTGTGTGTGTGTGTGTGTGTGTGTATCAGTTTTGCGTGTGATGTACTAAAATTTAAAAAGAACATATAAAGTTATAGTCCCTGCTGTAATTAGGAAAGATTACACCCTTAGGATTTCTAGACTGTGATGGAAGATTAAAAGAGTTTATCAGACTATTCCCAATGGCTCAGCTAGTATCCTTAGCATCCAGATATAGCTGCTTTTAGGGCATACACACCCATACATATGGGAAATTACCTTTCCTTGGAGGTTACAGTAAAATGAGACAGAACCAGCTGAGGTTTTTCTCCCACTTCAGAGCCTCTCCCTCTCTCTCTGTTTCTCTCTCTCTCCTTCTCATGCCTCCATGTATACGCATGCACACATGTACAAATTCACATGCATGGAGAGGGGAAAAGGGAAGATGGATAAGAATAAGTGAATAACATGTTCCTTCTGCTGCTGCCTCTCAAGGTCTGAATATAGGTTTTATTTTCCTGAATGCTAAAGATGTGAATAAGATTTCATCCTTGGATATTTGGTTTTTTGAGAAACATCACTAATTTTTAGGGTAAGTATCAGATTTCTACATGGGGTTGTATTTTTATTGTGAAAGAAATGAATACAGGTTAGGAAGGAGGGCAAGTTTCAGAGAGTCTTATCTCTTAACATTTGAAAAATCTCAGTGGAACCTCTTCAAAGGCTACATCCCCACACTACAAGCTCAGTTTTCACTTTGAATTAAGCATTTGGCTTTTGACTTCTAAAATATAACTCCAACAGGAGGAGTTATTAACTCTTGGCTAATCTGCACATATGGACCAACAACAACAGTTATGAGAAAAAGAATATTTATCTTGTGCAAGTAAAGAAAGAAAAGAATGATATAGTTTTATTCCACCACTTTCTATTTTAACACTGTCTTTCTTTTCAGAGAACTGCTTCTATTCCATAGTTACAATATATTTATTATTTCTCAACTCAAAATGCACCTAGAACTCATCTCCCCAGTCTTTATTGTTTGAAAAAATCTATATAAAATTAAATAAAGGATATGAGGAAAGGAGAATAGATTTCATAAACCTCTAATTTACATACAGTACATCCATCTGTTTGGATGTCATGTGGGTCTCTCCCAAACTATCAAAAGATACTATGAATTTAAAATTGGTAATTTTGAAATAAGAGTCTATTATCTTTCCTTCAATGTTTTTCCCCAAGAACCTATAACCATCCTCATGATTGCATTTGTTTCATTGTTACTGCTTTCAACCCATACATTTAGGTCAATGTGGCCACGTCTCCAGATCTGTGTTTCCTACCTGGATACATCTTATGGCCATGACTTAATTTGATTCTATAAAAATGTGCTAGTATATCCAGTGTTCCCCTCTCTTGCTATGTATAATTATTTTGTGAACACTGGTCCTAATATCTAGGCTGTTTTGTTACAGAGTATAAAGACATATTGTCTACTTTACAAACAAAATCTTTGCTTGATTACATAACCTGAGAAAAAATGGAATCTACGGTTTTATGAGGTTGTGATACAGATAGAGAATAAAACACTATGTTGTTATGTCATTTGATTTGGTTTATTATAAAAGTCATCTCCATTCTCATCCAATTGATTCTAGAGTCCATTAGACTAGAAGGCAATGTGAATCAAATACTGGCTTCTGAAGTTGTACTAGTAGTGACTCTTTGTCATCTGTTTACTTCAGTCCATCAAGTAGACAGACATCCCATAGAGTTAGCAAGAAACTTATTACTTATAGTATCTTACTATACCTTTTTTATTTTTGAGATAGCTCTGGTTTTTTTATTTAAAAATACGTTAGTACAAATAGATTATTTGTATTCTAGGTAATTTAATTTTTCTATGCATCGTAATGGAATAGTTGAAGCCAATGCATAGTTGAAATCATTGCCAGAATGACTATAAAGTAAAACCTTTGAAAGTGATATATGAGCCACTGATGTTTGCTGATATTTCAGTATAGAACAGGCACCATGAGGTGGATGAGTAACGTCTGGAACACATCAAATGTTTTGCCAGTCTAGCTGCTCCAATAGAGGCCAGTCCATCTATAGTCTGTGGAGTGGATGACACAATCCAGATACAGGGACCATACTTTACCTTCTGGATATTCAATCCCAAAATCACGAATACAAACTGTATGCACTACATGCAAAAATTTGGGGGAGCATATAAAGTCAGATAGAGATGGACCCACAAAAAGACAAATTAGCCATTATGGTGAAGAAAATTATGTTTATTGCATAGTCTGTGATCTTTAGGGGAATTACAATTCTGGACTGCTTTACCATGAACTTCCAACACTCATTATGTCACTTCTAAATGGCAGCAGCCTTACTCCAGCGTCATTTCTCCTCAATGGCATTCCTGGTCTGGAAGAGGTGCATTTGTGGATCTCCTTCCCACTGTTCACCATGTATAGCATCGCTCTTACAGGAAACTTTGGGCTCATGTATCTTATGTACTCGGAAGAGGTCTTGCACAGACCTAGTACATCTTCCTAGTCCTGCTTTCCTTCACAGATGTGCTCATGTGCACCAGCACTCTTCCCAACTCTCTCTGCATATTGTGGTTCAATCTCAAGAAGATTGACTTTAAGGCCTGCCTGGCCCAGATGTTCTTTGTGCACACTTTCACTGGGATGGAGTCCGGGGTGCTCATGCTCATGGCCCTAGACCGATACGTGGCCATCTGTTACCCGCTGCGCTATGCCACTGTCCTCACTAATGTGGTCATTGCCAGGGCAGGGATGCTCATTTTTCTTAGGGGCGTGATTCTCGTTATCCCTTTCACATTCCTCACTAAGCGCCTGCCATACCGCAGGGGTAATGTCATCCCCCACACCTACTGTGACCACATGTCTGTCGCTAAAATATCATGTGGCAATGTTCAGATCAACGCCATCTATGGTCTGATGGTTGCCCTCCTGATTGGGGGCTGTGACATCCTGTGTATCACTGTCTCCTACACCATGATCCTACGGGCAGTTGTGAGTCTGTCCTCAGCAGACGCTCGACAGAAGGCTTTTAGCACCTGCACTGCCCACATCTGCGCCATCGTCATCACCTATGTCCCAGCCTTCTTTACCTTCTTTACACACCGTTTCGGACGACACACCATCCCTCCCCATGTACACATCATTATGGCTAATCTCTATCTACTCATGCCTCCCACCATGAACCCTATTGTGTATGGAGTGAAAACCAAGCAGATACAAAACAGTGTCATTAGGTTCTTGTTTAAAGGGAAAGAAAATTCTTCTCATAAAATTTAATGGACACTTTTAAGAAGCCATAGTTCCTTTAACCTGCTTTAGGTTAAAAAAACAAACAAAAAGAAACTTTAAAGCCCATGTCTGACTGCAATAAGGGCACATATGTGACTCAGATTCTTCTACCTGTTTTGGAAGAACTGCAATCATGTTCACATAAGTAGAGAACCTGTTATGTTTAATATCACTTCCCTTGAGCTCTCTGTGCATTCACTGATTTCTGTCTCCATGGACAAGTATCACTCTCCTGGGCTACGATCTTATAAACGTTACAGTAGTGCTTAGATCACTAGGCTTAGAGTTGGCTGCTTCAAAAATATTGATAACTGGCAATTTTGTGCCTATCTTCAGCAATATTTGTGCTTATTATTCTTCATCTCAACTTTGTGTTCACAAAATCACTTGGAGTTTATTCTTGTGTCCTATGTTATCTGTTTTCTAATCACAAATTCAACAGCTATATATTCATTTGTAATTCATACACATGCTCACTAAGGAAAGAACTTTTAAGAGATGTAAATCATGGAATAATCACTTATACTGTCTAGAGGCAGGTATGATAGCAATATTCATCAATATCAAATTAACTGAATACATAAGTTGGGATTGATTAAATATAATCATGAAGGAAAGACATGAAACAATGCTTTCATTTGTATAAAACTCAGGAGCAGGCAAACTGATTTATGTTATTAGACATTAAGGTCATGTTTGCCTTTGAGAGTAAAACACCATCTAAGTAGGGACATGTCTGCGATACTTTAGGTTTGGTTCTTGACATGGATGACAGATGATAAATCATTAATCTTTTATTCATGTTGTGAACTTTGTTTTCATACATACGTTACTTCAATCTGATTTGTGTTTCTAATAACATGAATTGAGCAATACCATGACATTTCTTTTTACCTCTTAGGCTAGTTATGCATGATTTATGAATTGTATATATTTGCTTTTCTTTCAGAAGAATGTTAAACTTAGTGCAAATTGTATTTGCATATTTGTACAAATTATAATAAAAATGTGGACAAGATCACAGTGAAAATGATTTCTCTGTTCAAAATCTCCTTCGTCTAATGTTTATCCTGTGTGCTGTTTTAAAGAGGTTGTGTTCACAAGTATGTGCTTGCAATGTTCTTTCTGGTGATTCTTCTCCAAGGTGTGCTTGGGCTTTAGGTAGATTATTAATCACTATGTTATATACAATGTGGATTTATCTTGCTTATTTCATTTGAACCCATTTTCCTCTCCAGACAGTCTATGAGCCATCTGGTCCACACATGTTGTATAGTGTAACGTGGAGAACACAGGGATTGTGTGAGTAGGTAACTGTTACCAAGACATCAATGTCAGGATGCCATATGTTTGACTTTTATGATATTATGAAAGTTTTGTTTGCTATAATTCTGGGACTCTTTCTGAATTTATTTATGATTTCAGTGTAATAATTGAAAACCAATAAACAACTCTTGGGTTGGTATCATCATATAAATATTAATGAGTATGGATTATGAATATTGAACACTTTACAACCAATCCAGGATTTTGATTCTTTCATTGTTGGTTCAGTATCATTATCCTACCTTTTCTGAAGTATGTTTTCAGGATCAATTTTTTCAGAGATATCTGAAATATGTTTTACTAGTTAAATAGTAGAGGCATTTGTATGAAATAGGATAGGGTGAATGATTTTAAATGTTAAGAAATTACATGATAGATAAGAATAAGTGATGTTTAAAGTGTCTCAGAAGAGGATAATACCATTACAAAGGTCTCATAGAAAGGAAGAAAAACCTCAGAGCTGGTGTGAAAGAATTGTCCATATTCTGTCAATCATGATTTAAATAAACACTGATTGGCCATTAGCCAGGATGTATAGGTGGAACAACCAGACAGGAAGTAGAGGTGGAGCAAGGAGAATAGGAGAATTCTGGGAAGCAGGAAGCTCTCTGGGCACTCCTGCCTGAACCACCGAAAAAGCAGGATGTGACCTGCCCCGCTGAGAAAGGTACTGAGCCATGTGGCTAACAGAGATAAGAATAATGGGCTATATATGTTATAAGAGCTAATACGAAGCCTGAGCTAATGGGCCAATCAGTTCATAACCTAATGTAGACTCTCTGTGTGATTTTCTCTGGGACTAAACAGCTGGGGGACCAGGCGTGATGGAAACCCCAACAAGTCAGCCCTCATGTTACAAGAGCAATAAAAACTCAAAGTAAGTCTGGCCAAATTATGAACATCCTTAATACCAGCTACTCAGGAGGCTCAAGAAAGAGAATCGTGTGCCCTAGGCCATCCTAGACACATACAAGAATAACTCAGAACATGTATTAATGTTGTGTCTAGGAAGACAAATATCTTCCTTTTAGAGTTGTCATTAAAAGAAACAACTGTTAAATCAAGAGAAGAGTCAATCTAAGCTGCTATAAAATACTTTCTTTTCAATACAGATTTTAGGTTTGAAAGATAAGTAACAGCTGACATCATTATAGGATACAATGTGATGTCACAATTTATGTATAGTTAAAATATCAAATTGGAATAGTAAGGATATCTGTCACATTATATGTTATTACTTTCTCAAAATAACACTCAAAATCGTGCCATCTCCCAACTCTATAGTAGAACTACAGATACTATTGTTTATATATATGGATTTGTACATGTTGGTTCACCTTGTCTTCCGCTCAAGATGCCCTCATTTTCTGGTAACCACTACTGTGCTCTCAAATATCTATGAGCTCAGCTATTTAGATGTCATGGACTGACCTCATTGGGCTGCCATATGTCATTGACCAGCCTCGACAAAAACACCACTTGCCAGGCTAGAGGTGTGGGGATTTTGAAATATTAGTAAAGAATATGAAGACACATGAAAAATAATAAGAAAAGAAACCATAAAAGGGAGAGAATTCCAGTGAATACTGAAATCACCCACATTTATTTTTCCATATGTTTTTATACCCAGTACAAATGGGGGAAGAATGTAACAAATGACTCTATTAACATGGTACAAAGAACAACTCAAACAGTTAAATGCTTTAACACTTTGAGACATCAAATCATTAGCATCCTGTTGCTTAGTCAGTGAATCTACCCTTGACCACTATCCTGAAGACAGCCACCCCCCCCAGGTGACCTCATAATTACAAAAGAAGTAGCAGAAGTACATTTGCACATCCTGACCACTGTCATGATTGAAGAACCTACTTGTATGGGTTATCTTAATGTCAAAAGAATTAAGTAATCACATTTTGAGTTGGGTTGTGCAACTATACTTGCCAGCCACTTTGAGCAACCTCCAAGTCTCTGATCACCAGAAAAGGTAGAAATAGGCTCACATTTTTGGGCCTCCACATTTAGATTCTTATGTAGTTGAAATAATACAGTACCTGTCTTTCTGACTGGTATACTTCACTCAGCATAATGTCTTTCAAGAACATTTATGATGCTACAGTAAATCATCCTTTAGTAACTGATAAATTACATTCATCACATGCATACATCATATTTTCTGAATTTGTCTGTTGATGAACATTTAGTTTGATTTCAATTTCTAGCCAGTGTGCTGGAATAGTATATAGTATAATGTTTCATTCTCAGTATTATACTTTTAACAGACTCCTAGTTTTTTCTCTCATTTTCTCTAATAAAAGTAAAAAATATGGTGGGTGGGGGAGACTAGGGAAAAGTATGATGGGTGCTTTTAACCAAATTACCTTCACTCTGGATGGAAAACAAAAAAATCTTTTTATACAGTCCTCTACCTGGAGGATGACTGAGCATTGGGCAAGGGGAAAATGGTAAGCATTATAAAGGGGATATTTTAGGTATCTTTAAAGACTTAACATTCCATCTTCCTCCAGAGAAAATAAACACACAAGAAACTAAACACTAAATCATATTAAAAGATAAATTATTGAATAGCTTTGGGCAAGCAAATTAAATATATACTCTCATAACAGGGATTTCTTTAAGTTCTGAAATTAAAATTTAATTATAAACTTTTCTCCCCTTCTCTTTCCTCCATCTTTTCTTTAATTGTAGTTATGTGTATGTATATGGTATGTGGTATATAATATATATGAATATATAAATATATGTTTCTTTATGTATATATAAGTATATACTTGCATATTATAAATATATAAATACAACCAGCTCTGTCCATATAATATTACTTGTATGTTCACAGTTCCAACAGGCAATTTAATGGCTACAGCTCACTCAGCTCTGGAAACACTCTCTTTTTCAAGAAAATGGTATTCTCTTCATGTTCAAAACCTAAGTATGTAACACATAAGACTTTAGTTCATCTGGGTTTTTCTTTAATGTATGTAACATATAAGGCTCTAATTTTCCAACTTTAAATGGAAACACCCAGATTTCTCAACAGCATTATCAAAGAGACTGTTGTATAATATTCACTGATTTATAAAAACAAGTTTTGGGTCTAAGGAGATGGAACAGTGGTTGAGAACACTGGCTGCTCTCCAGAATCATCCACATGATAGCTCATAGTTGTCTCTAACACCAGTTCCAGGAGATTTGCTGTCCTCTTCTGGCCTCTGAAGGCACCAAGCATGTGTGTGATGCACATACTTACATGCAGACAAAATACCCATACACAGAAAATAAAATAGTAAGTCAAACAATTAAAAACAAATTTGGCTATAAATGTGATTTATTTGTGGCTTTCTATTCTGTTTCATTGTTCCACATGTCTGTTTCTATGGTATCATCATGGTGTTTGGGTAGCTCTAGCATGGATTTTGTTTGAAGTCAGACAGCAACTTCCCTGCTTTGCTCCTTTTACCCTTAGTTGTTTTGGCTAATTGAAATGTTTTGCGGCTATTTTTAGTCTGTTCCTCACTAGTTTTTGATAGGGACTATGCTGGGTCTGTAGGCCATTTTGTATAGCACATAAATTTTGACAACATTAATTCTGATAAACAAATAACAATTTTTGTTTATGTTTTTTTAATTTATTTCTTCAATAATTGTTAGCTTCCACTATGTAGCTTTAAAAAAGAAAACTGACTAAATGTCTACAACTTATTTGGAATGCAGTATACATGATCTTGTTTTCTCAATTTCACTCAAATGGTTGACTGGCAGTATTCAATTTGTTAATTTTGTGCCCTACAACTTTACTGAATTCATGACCAGGTTTGGTTGTCCTGTTAGTGTTAGATGGTCTATAAATGACTGTGCCACCAAACAAAAGAAATTACTTGTTTTCTTGTCCAATTTGGGTGACTTTTATTTCATTCTCTTATGCAATTGCTCAACGATAAACCTTGTGTTGCATAGAAATGGGTGAGAGTCCTTGTTCCAGATGTTAGCGGTAAACTTTCAAAGTCTCCCCATGTAGTACAAGATAAAACATAGGTATGCCAAAGTTTATTGTATTGAGATATGTTCTTTTTAATAACTAATTTGGTTTTAGATTTCTATCCTGAATGATATTTAGTTAAACAGTCATATGCTTTTTATCTTCCATTCTGTTGGTATCATGTTTATTGATTTGTATAGCTTGGACATTTATTGTATTTTATGAGATGAATTTCATGAATATTTTCTGAGGGTCTTTTGGGTGTATACTCTTAAATACTTCTAAGCTAAATGTGTAAGTTCTTTATACCTAGGTTAAGAAAATAGACATGGTGACCTGGGCAGAATGAGAACTGGGACACTGGCTATGATAAGGTAATCACCACCATAAGGTTGGCCAATATAAGACAGGATCATTAAGATACTGATTTAGGTAGTGTAGTAAAGGATTGGTACCACTATGCAAAAGACTGACCTCAGAAATCAAGGCCAATTTAGGCAGGTTAAAGGAATGAGTTTGGTTCAGAACATGGTTAATATAAGCATCCATGGAAATCTTAGATGAGAATAGCCAGACTATTTAAGATGGACTCGATGATTTTGACATAGATGACTGTAGTTTACAAGAAATTTATTTCAATAGATGTGGATGGAGAGTATTACGACATCACATAACTTCATGGAAGTTCAGGATATTACACTAAAAATTTAAATTAGGGATAAGCAGATACCCTAATATTTTTTAAAGACAGAATCTATATAGCCCTGATGTCATGGAACTCACTATGTAGAACAAGTTGGACTCTAACTCACAGAGATCCACTTGTCTCTGCCTCCCAAGTGCTGGGTTTAGAGTCATGCATCACCACACCAAGAAAATGCCCTAATCTTTAATGGTAAATGTGTTGATCAATGCAATGATAAAATATAATATTTATATATCTTTAGCTAGAGAATTGTTGTCTGTATGTTTTCATTTGATGTAAAAATAAAAATGGGATTGAGAAAGAGAATAAAAAAGACAGAATAAACTTTATGTCTAAGTATTTGTTAAATTTTGGAGAAAATTCTATAAGGTGCTGAAGAAGGTATGTTCTTTTGTGTTTGGGTAAAATGTTCTCTAAACATCTGTTAGGTCCATTTGATTTATCATATCACTTAGCTCCAGCATTTCTTTATTTGGTTTTGGCTGGACGGTCAGTGTTGGAGAGAGTGGGGTACTGAAGCCTCTTACTGTCTTTGTGGGAGTCCAATATGTGATTTAAGCTGTAGTAGCATTTCTCTTATGAACTTATGTCCCTTATTCCTCTTATGTCCCTGTGTTTGGTGCGTAGATGTTAAGAATTGCAATTTCCTCTTTGTGGATTTCTTCTTTGATGAGTATGCAGTGTCCTTTCTTATCTTAATTAGTTTTGGTTTGAGATCTATTTTGCGAGATATTAAAATGGTTCTACCAGACCATTGATACCAAGAGATATCAATGATCAGTGCCTGTTGATTCCTTTTATTTTCTTGTGTGGTGTGTGTGTATGTGTGTGTGTGGTGTGTGTGTGTGTGTGTGTGTGTGTGTGTGTGTGTGTGTGTGGTGTGGTGTGTGTGTGTGTGTGTGTGTGTGTGTGTGTGTGTGTGTGTGTGTGTTTGATTTGCTGGTCTGGGATTATTTAACCCTTGTGTTTTCTTGGATGGAGTTAGCCTCTTTATGTGTTTTCCTTCTAGCACTTTCTGTAGAGCTTGACTAGTAGATAGGTATTGCTTAAATTTGGTTTTATCATGGAATGTCTTTTATCTTTTTCCCTTCAGCTTTTAATATTCTTCTTTGTTCTGTACTTAGGCTAAGAGGAGTTTCTTTTCTGGTCCAGTCTATTTGGTGTTCTGTATGTTTCTTTTACCTTGTTAGGCATCTCCTTCTTTAGGTTAGGGCAATTTTCTTTTATAAACTTGTTTTTAAAACTTATGTACCATTCTCTATTTCTATTATTCTTAGATGTGGTCTTTTCATAGTGTTCCATATTTCCTGGATGTTTTGTTCCAGGAAGATTTTAGTTTCAACTTTTTCTTTGATGGAGCTATTAATTTCTTCTATTATGACTTCAATGTCTGAAATTCTCTCTTTTGTCTCTTGTATTCTCTTGGTGAGACTTGTCTCTGAGGTTTCTATTTTACTTCCTAAATTTTTCATCTCCAGATTTCTCTTAGTTTATGGATTATCATAATTATATTTTCACTTTCAGATCTTGAATTGTTTTATTCATTTCCTTCCACTGTTTATGCTTTCATATATTTCTTTAAGTGATTAATTCATCTCCCCTCTAGGGTCCTCTATCATATTCATAACAGCTGTGTTAAGGTTTTGTGCTGTAGCTATATTGCAATACTTAGAACCTACTGTGGTAGGACTGCTGTGCTCTAGTGAAGACATTTTGTCCTGATTCTTGATTGTGTTTTTACACTGGTGTCTAGGAATTTGGGTTTGGGAAGATTGTAATTCTAGGTGCTGATATCTGGTCTTGTCTTTGTTGGGCAGGTGTTTTATTTCTTGGTTTCTGTTGTCCTCTCTGGTACTTAGAAGGGTGCAGTGGTTGTGTTGCTTGGTTAAATTCTTCTGGGATTCTTTTAGGTGTGGCCACTTTTCCAGGTAAAATGTGTTTCTAGGTATTGGGAGCTGACAATTAGGAATAGGGATTGGCTTGAGACAGGCTGAGGGGTTCCACGAGAGGGGAAAAACAGGGTGCTCTGCCAGGATCTGTTTAGTCCCCTAGGAAAGGAAACAGAGAGTGGGAAAGGCCGCAGGTCTGTTACAGAACAGAGCGTGGGGCTGGAGGTTTAGATACAGAAGAGCAGAAGGAGAATAGAGATCTGAGCTTGCCTACCTGCTTCTGCAGCAGGCTTGGTTGGCAGGTTCTCAGAGACTGCCTGCTGAGCTGGGACCTGAGATAAAGCAATAAACTGGGGGAAGAACTGTGTGTTCCACTATAGACAGATGGGGCGGGGAGGAAAGGTAGCCTGCAGCAGGTGGTCTGCTATAGAACCAGGAAGGAAACTGGGGAATTGGACTTGGAAGAGAGGAGAGATAAGTGAAGATCTGCAGTTAGGCTACCTGCTTCCCTGTCTAGAGTCTTAAAATGCATTTTAATCTCTGTGTATGTTTCTGATAAAACATTCAAACAACACTATTTTAAAATTTAAATTTAATTGTTATCAGTCATCATAATGCATTAAAGAGATTTATAACAGGATTAGTCTGTGTTACTCTTTATAAATAAGTGTGTATTGAGTATTTACATACTCCTGTAATAACATTCTAATTCATTGAAATCTGTTTTTATTTTTACAGGAAACTAGAGAAAATACATATGTAGAAAATAATTTTGTTACATTTTCCCAGTTTATTGAAATAAAAATCACATATTATAAAGCTAATGTTTTTACATAATTTGAAAGCAGACAGCTAAATGGTTTTCCCTTTGTTCAGACTTCCAAGCAAGCAGTCACTAGGAAATTCCTGGAGAGTCCCGAAGAATTCCTAGAAGGAAGCTACATAGCTGGTAGTCAGCTTCTCTCACTGTTTCTCAGCATTCGTTTCCTGAGAACAAACAACTGATTTTCTTATATTTCAGATTGCTTGCATGAGGCACATACTTAGAGTTTCTCTAAAATCAGGAACAAGACAAGGCTGTGCACTCTCCATAGCTACTCAATATATACTTGAAGTTCTACTCAATATAAACTTGAAGTTCTAGCTGGAGCAATAAGACAACTAAAGGAAACCAAGTGGATACAAATTGGAAAGGAAGAAGTCAAAGTATCATTATTCACAGATGCTATGATGGTAAAAATAACTGACCCCCAAAACTCTACCAGGGAATTCCTATGACTGATAAACACCTATAGTCAAGTGGCTAGATACAAGATTAACTCAAAAGAAAAATCAGTAGCCCTCCTATATACAAACAATAAATGAACCGAGAAAGAAATCAAAGAATTAACATCCTTTGCAAGTAGCCTCAAATACTATAAAATATTTTGGTGTAACTCTAACCAAGCAAGTAAATCACCTGTATGTTAAGAACTTAAAGTCTTTGAAGAAAGAAATTAATGAAGATAACAGAAGATTGATAAATCTCCCATGCTCATGGATTGGTATAATAACATAGGAAAAATGACAACCTTATCAAAATCAATCTTCAGATTCCGTGCAATCCCCATTAAAATGCCAACACAATTCTTTAAAGACCTTGAAAGAACAATACTCAGTACGGAAAAACAGAAAATCCAGGATAGCTAAAACAATCCTGTACAATAAAGGAATTTTTAGAGGTATCACCATTCCTGATTTTAAGCTCTACTACGGAACTATAGGAATAAAAGCCATATGGTACTGGCATAAAAGCAGACATGTGGATCAATGGAATCAAATTGAAGTCCCAAATGTAAAGACCCACACACCTGTGGACACCTGATTCTTGATAAAGAAGCCAAAATAATAGAAAAGAAAAAAGAAAACATCATTAACAAATGGTGCTGACATAACTGGATGTCAACAAGTGGGAGAATGCACATAGAGCCACATTTTCCTCCCTACACAAAACTCAAGTCCAAGTCAATCAAAGTCCTCAACAAAAATTCAGATACACTTAAGCTCACAGAAAAGAAAGTGGGAAATAATCTCGAACACATTGGCACAGGAGACAACTTTCTGAATAGAACACCAATAACACAGGTACTAAGATGATAACTAATAAATGAGACCTCATGAAATTGAGACATTTCTGTAAGACAATGGACACCATCAATTAGAGCAAAATGGCAGCCTACAGAATGGAAAAAGATCTTAACAACCCAACACCAGACAGAGGACTGATTTCCCAAATATATAAAGAAGCCAAGAAAATAAATATCAACAAACCAAATAATCTAATTAAAAGTGGGGTACAGATCTAAACAGTATTCTCAACAAAAGACTCTCAAATGACTGAGAAACACTTAAGGAAATGTTCAACATTTTTACCCATCAGGGAAATGCAAATCAAAATGACTCTGAGACTCCATCTTACACCTGTCAGGACGGCTAAGAACAAAAGCACCAGTGACAGCTCCTGCTGGAGGCAGGAGAGGATGTGGAGCATGGGGAACACACTTCAGTCGCTGGCAATTTGTACAGCCACCGTGGAAGTCAGTGTGGCAGTTTCTCAGAAAACTGGGAATCAATCTACAACACGACCCAGCTTTACTGCTCTTGGGCATGTACCCAAAGTATGCTTAATCATACCACAAGAACACTTGCTCAACTATGTTCACAGCAGCTTTATTTGTAATCGCCATAACCTGGAAACAACCCTAGGTTAGAGTCCTAACAATAGTGAGTAAGTAACCTGAACTGGCTGTTTCCTGTCACCAGATTGGTGCCTGGCCCAACTCTCATGAGAGAGGTGTCATCCAGCCACTGATGGAGGCAGATGCAGAGAATCACAGCCAAACATCAGGCAAAGTTGGGGAATCTTGTGGAAGAGAAGAAAGGAGTTGTAGGAGTGGGGAGGGTCAAGGACACCATGCGAAGGTTCACACAATCAACTAACCTGGGCTCATAGGGACTCATAGAGACTGAACTGACAACCAAGGAGCCTTCATGGGGCTGACCTAGGCAATTTGCATATATGTTACAGTTGTGTAGCGTGGTCCTCTTGTGGAGCTTATAACAGCGGAAACAGGGACTGTCTCCAACTCTTTTACTGGTTTTGGGACCCTACTCCTCATACTGGGTTGCCTTGCCCAGCCTTAATACATGGGGAGGTGCTTAGTCTTACTGCAACTTGATAAGCTGTTTTGTTGACACTTATGGAAAATCTGCCCTTTCCTGGTTGGAGACAGAAGGGGAGAGATTGGGGGTGGGAGAGCGGGAATGAGGGAAAGGGACTGGGAGGGGAGAAT
Organism: Ondatra zibethicus; assembly: GCA_004026605.1. Taxonomy (NCBI): domain Eukaryota; kingdom Metazoa; phylum Chordata; class Mammalia; order Rodentia; family Cricetidae; genus Ondatra; species Ondatra zibethicus. The sequence continues at coordinate 12,367 of PVIU01020722.1, read as the reverse complement.
GGATGGGAGGAGACTATGGCTGGGAAGTAGAAGAAATAGATGAATAAAAAAGTCAAATTTTAAGAAAGCCAACTTTATTCTTCATTTTGAGGTTTACATCATGATGTTATTGGATACATCATTAGATAGTAAAATGATGATGATAATGAAACCAATACTGCCATCCCAGGGCTACTCTTTTAATTTAAAAATTATATTTATCTCTTTGTGGGAGCAGGCACAAGTGGAGGCCCTAAGGGAACTTGCCTAGGTCATTCATTTTCTTCCACCATGTGAGTCCTGGTAATCAAACTCAGCTCCTCAGCCGTGTGTCGTTGTCACCCACTAAACCATCCCACTGGCCCCTTTCCCTTAGTGCCTTCTCAGAATAAACTTTGTTCCATTTATCCACATTTATAGATCCACATCAAAACAGCGTTTAAGGGATATATGCATTGTTTACTTTTTAACAAGAAATGCTAAAAAAATTCACACACAAGCTTTTATTCAAAACCTTTGGGCTATGATAAAAGTATATTGACACTTAGTACTTAATTGTTGTGTCTTGTGGCAATTGTATTTGTTTAATTTCCTGGGAAAATACAAAATTTTGTTCACATTTCAAGAACAGTATAGAAGGGTACTCATGCCCATGAGATAGAAAATGCTCTCTGATTTCTTGTGTACTTAAGAATGCCCATCTTAGGAGCTGTGTTTGGTCAGCTGTTGTGGTTCTCTGGGATTATGCCCACTATTTGGTGACAACATTCTATCAGTTGGTTTTTAGGGGCTGGTATTTACATATCTCTTTAGGAAAACTTATATTCAAGACACTCCTTTCCAGTAAAAACAAACAACAAAAAAAAAGATGTTGTCTGAAAGAAAAAAATCACAAGCAGCAAATGGTAGAAGTAACTCGTGTTTTTTCCCCAAAATTGAATTAAATACATGGGATGAGCTCCCCAACATAAAAGGGTAATTGGCAAAGATCTCTGCCAATATATTCAAAATTATCTGGCTGTTCTAGCCAAGAACACAGACAGACTATTGAGATGTGTATCCTGCAAGTTCTTCCCTTGGGTTCTTGAACAAAAATAGCATCATTATGCTTCTCTCTATGCTAAAGATTTTCCACTCCTGGAGACCTGAAGTAATATTGTGGTTTTTTTTGTTGTTGTTCTTATGAATTTTAGTTGATTCCTGATGCTAAATCAAACCTCCTCTGGTGTCCATAGCATTTTTCTTCTACCAATTGTCATCATGAGGAGAATTTTCTCACTCGTGGTTACCCTTCAGTTCCAGGCGAATTACTTGGTATAAGCCTTGTCTGAGTTCTTTGTTCTTGAGTGCATACACCATGGGGTTCAGAGCAGGGGGAATAACATTGTGCAGCACGTTCAGCAGAACCGGGATGAGGGGAACTTTCATTTTTGTACTGTGAGTGATGGAAAGGACAACAATGACAGTGTAGAAGAAGAAGATTAGAATGAGATGAGAGGTGCAGGTACTTAAGGCCTTAGATGCCGCTTCTTCAGAGTTCAGCTTCAGCACAGACCGAAGAATCAAAGCATATGAAATCATAATCAAACCCAGGTCACCTCCCATGATTGTCCAAGCCAGGATCAGCTGGTTGATGCTGTTGATTTTCCTGTCATCACAGGACAGGCTAGTGACCCCCAAGTTAGAGCACAGGCAGTGCTCAATTTGATTCTGGGAACAATAATTTCTCTGAGCAGCCAACACAGGAACTGACATGGGAGTCCCACAGTTTCTGAGGACCATAAACACAGTTGCTTTGACAACAAAAGATTCAGTAACTATTGAAGGGTACCTCAGTGGTCTACAAATCGCTACATACCTATCTATAGCCATGAAGACAAAGATACCTGATTCCATGGCAACAAAGCAATGGATGGCGTACATCTGAGCAAAACACTCTGGGAGGCTGATAGTCTTAGCATTGAACCATAAGATGCCTAAAATCTTAGGCATGATGGTGGTTGCCAAACCCATGTCTACTATAGCCAGAATGCCCAGGAAATGATACATAGGCTGGTGTAGTGACACTTTCTGGTAGATTATGGTAATGATAAGTGTGTTGGCTATGAGAGCTAAGACATAGAGCAGAGCCAGGGGCAGGGAGAGCCAGTGCTGCCAGCTGTGGATGCCTGGAAATCCCATCAGAATAAACTCAGACACTTGGAACCTAGAGCTGTTGGAACTGGTCAGATCCTGGAACATCTCCTGCTAAGAAGAAAAAAGGTTAATGTTGTTAGTTTAGATTAGCAATGTGACATCAGAGAGGAGTTTAACACAGATCATTATATTTAGGAGGATCTGGCGTCTTCATTATTCCCATCCTTCCACTTTTATTAGTCAGACACCTGGTTTAGTCAGAGATATGATGAAATAAGATCATCTCTGGTAGGTGGAACTTTCTCTTTGTTAACTCAGCCTTTAAGTTCCATAATAAAGACTATGTTTATGCTATCTCTGTATAGACACATGGGATATTACAGACAATCAGTACCTTGTTCATCACCATCCTTGTAGAGACAACCCAAGCAATAAAGATAACAGGAATGTGATATTACACCCCAACTTTTCAATCTGGTTTTGCTAATGTGATAACTGTTTCCTTAAACTAATGTGTTTGGGATGAAAGTCTTTGATGCACAGAGACTTCTTGCATATGAATTTACATCATGATATATGGATGGATGGATATTTTATTCATATAGTTAATTTTGAATGATAAGATTATGAATATTTTATGTAAATAATTAAATTATGCTGAGACAATGGATTAGGCCTATTTATACTAAAGAAACTGATTTAGAAATATGTTAATGTCCTCTCTAAATCTAGACATACACTTAGAAAGTAGTATAATTTAAAGGTCTGTGATGTCTAAATTCTGTTGATTATGTTTCTAAGTAGCTTATTCTATCCATGACAATTATTTTGGTTCTTGGAACAGTCTGTGCAAACATACTGTAATTCATTGAACACAACTGAAAAAATGTATAGAAAAAACTCTTTGTCTCAGAACATACACACACACACACACACACACACACACACACACACACACATACACTTTAGAAATATGGGTGCCGCTGTAGCCATCCTGGTGTAACATAATCCTACTGGGAATCTCACACTGAAGTACCAATGCTAAATTCAACCCTCCTACCTTTAGGAAAGGTCACCTTCACCTTCATCCTTGTCAGATCTAATGGGAATGTGCCTGGAGCATTCGTTAAACTTCCTCCTTAGACTAAACTTCCAGACATCACAGGAGGCTACTTAATGCTGTGTAGGGTGGTGGGAAAATCTAATATATCAGATTTCTTGCTGTTAACTTTTCCTACCTCTTCCCCAGTTTTTCACTGGCATGTTATTAGACACTGTTCAAGGTAACTTTTTCTGCAAGAAGGAAAGAAATATAAGACAAGCCTGCTTGTGAGGATGGTCTCTGAGACCTCTTCCCAAGTTACAATAAAACCTTAGAACCATACAGGATTGGGTAGAAATGCTTGTGAGGGTGGGCTCTGAGACCTCTTCCCAAATCATCATAAATCCTTAGAACCATACAGGATTAGGCAGAAATGGCAAGTGCATCAAACTCTGGAGGCCATGCTAATTGCTTTCACAGAGGAAAAGACAAATGACCTCATACCTGAGCCATGACTGGTCTTTGATAGCCCGCCATTCTCTTAGGTTGCTTATTTCCTGCACCCCTCTGTTCTCTGAGGTGCTCTCATCCCTACCACTCCATCAAATCTACCTACAGCTTTACATTCCTCAACAACACTTCTTTGAGAAGATAAATGACTACCCTTAAAGGTTGTTATAAGATGGAATTAGAAAAATGACAAACTAATGGGACTCTACCTGTTTTGTCATTTTAATATCACAGGAGTATGAAATTCTGTTATTATACTAAAACACCCATAAAATAATACAACTTTTAATGTACATATTTAATTTGTATTTATATTTTAAAAATTGAACAAGGTATGATAGTCCTACTGATGTCAAGCAATGCTTGCAAATGAATAATTAATGAACTGAGTAGTCAAGAAAGGGAAGGAATATAATAAAAATTTAAAGACTATTAAATTCTTGTCTATATAGAACTTTATTGAAAACATGAAGATATCTACCAGCAAACATAAAAAATTTAAAGTATACCTCTTAAATAAGGATAAATAAATTTTGGAGGTTTTTTTTTTTTGCTTTGTTTGTTTTGTTTTGTTTTTTCGAGACAAAGTTTCTCTGTAGCTTTGGTGCCTTCCTGGAACTAGCTCTTGTAGACCAGGCTGATCTTGAATTCACAGAGATCTGCCTGCCTCTGCCTCCTGAGTGCTGGGATTAAAGGCGTGAGCCACCACTGTCCAGCTAAATAAGCATAAATAAAAATTTCAATAAAATTTCTGTTATAAAATAGAGAAATCATAAAAACCTCTATAGTAGTAGAAAAAGAAAACACCAAGAAAAACAAACAACAACAACAAAAAAACTGTTTTGTACAGTCCCATCAGTTCTTTACAGTCTAATAGAAGGGCTGGTGAGATGACTCACCAGGTAAAGGCACTTGCCCAGAAAGAAGCCTAACAACCTGAGTTTGATCCCTGGACTCCCATGTTTGAAGGAGAGAACCAACACTTACAAAGGTCCCCTGAGCTCTATACCATTGCCATGGCAGGTATGTGCCTAAATGTATACACACACACACACACACACACACAGAGAGAGAGAGAGAGAGAGAGAGAGAGAGAGAGAGAGAGAGAGAGAGAGAGGAGAAAATAAGTAAATGTAATAATTTGTGAGCATATTTCACATTAGCAATATTTAAAATACAGATATGTAATAAAATATATGTAAAAAAAAAGCCCATGTCACAATATCCCTAAAACTATTTTGGAAAACAACAACCATACAAATCATTAAAATACACTGCAAATGTTAATGAGGAGATATCAGTGTCAGTCAAATGTGAGAAACCAAAGGCAAGAACAGTTGGATGATGCTCACTTTTAGGTATCATAGATTAAATAGTTGATACAGAGAAATTAAGAGGGGAAAGAAAAAGGGGAAAAAACCAAACAGAGTAGTTACATCACTTTTCTGTCCTGAAGTTAAGACCATGTTTGAGATAATTAGAGCTCATGCTATCAAATTGTTTTATCTCTATGTTCAACAGATTTCCACAAGCAAAATAACAGGGCATGCTGAATGTGCCTTCCCCAGCCTGTTAGCCCACAGTGTAAAATAAAACAGTGGAGAACCTAATTATCACAGTCTGTGAGCTGGTTCTCAGTCGCTGCTGAAATCCACTTTGCTAATAAACCAGTCTATACAAGGTCCTACAATTTGTACTGTAGACAAGGAAATTAGTGCTGATGTTTGACATAAAAAGTCTTTCTTTTGGGTAAAAATCAGTCAGGCTTATAGATTTTTATTTCATGAATGTACCACTCATTTGTTCTCATTGGTTAGTATTCAACCTTACCTTTAATTTTTTCTTTTCAGAAAAGTCATTAAGAAAAACAAGAACTCAGCTAGGGAGATGACTCAGTGGTGAGGAGCACCATATGGTCTTCTAGAGGACATGAGTCTGATCCCCCAGCACCTTCATGACTCACAATCATGTGAAACACCAGTTCCAGGAGATTTAATGCCTTCTTGTGGCCTCCACAGGCATTGTATGCACATGCTGCATAGACATACATGCAGTCATACATGTAACATACACAAAACAAAATAAAAAGTAAAAATCAAAATTTTTAAAAATAAATCTAAGAGTAAATATCTACACACAGACATACATTTATTAGAACATATGTACATTATAACTGATTGCTGTGCAATTAAGACACTTTGAATTGAATAGTTAAAATATTTACTACAATGTAACATGCATATTAGAAAAGATACATGTTAAAAATAAGTTTATTTTCAGAGTGAATACATTTTGTAGCCAAGAAATGCATTCAACTTCTGTCATGTTACCTGCTCATCATTTTCCTTTCTTTTCTCCACAATGTAGCAGATCAAGAATATTAGCAACTAAGACTGTAAATCAATCTTATCTTTTAAACCTAAGTTTTAGTTATATAAATCCAAAAATCTACATAATAAAACAATGTAATAGATAAACTTCTTGCCTATAAAATTGCCACAAGATGGACTGGAGAGACGGCTAAGTGGGTAAGAGTGCTTTTTGCTTCTGCAGAGAACCCTGGGTTGGTTTCTAGCACCCACACAGTGGCTAATAACCATCCATAATTCCAGTTCCAGGGAATCTAGGCCCACATGTGCTATACAAACACACATGTATGAAAAACACTCATACACATAAAATAAAATAAGTCTAAAAAAATCTCAAAGAAAGGAATCTTTACTTCTTCCTCATTCCCAAAGAATAAGCAGATAGACTTTTAGGTTTTCATAAAACAAGGGCAAGTAGGAAAATTGGGAGGAATGTGAGTAGCTCTAACCTAGGAAGGGAAGTTATATACCAGAGAGGCAATATGCTATACTCTGAAGCGATTATTACTCAACATGCAAGATAAATATCCTGCTTATTTCTATTGCATTTCTTTCACAGTTATAAATGTGATAGGTAGTATGGGGCTTAATAATATACAAGTAATTTTGGTCTCTTCAATATGATTTTAAATCTCTCAAATAAAAGATGCATTATAATAGCAAATAACAGAGTGTTAACTATGAAGCAATTTACAAATTTTCAACACAGAAATAAAATGCTTTCAGTACTAGATTATTTTTCTGAAACAAAGAGTCATTACTCTATGAGTAAGAAGGTCTATTGATGCAACAGGTTTAAACATAAATATCATCATTTGTAAAAAAAAAAAAAGAAAGAAAGAAAGAAAGAAAAAGAAAAGAAAAGAAAAAAAGGCAACTTTGCAAGGATCTACTATTTGTCCTTACTCCAAGCCCCACTGATGGTCAGTTTGTATCCTTACTTGCCTACCCTGAAACTTGAAAAACATTTTCTTCTCTCAACATGGGAGTGGGTTCTACTTAGACATCTAAAGTATTTTTTAAAACTCCCTTTGGACCTGAGGCAAGTTAGTTAGATTCTCTTTCTGAAAAGTGGTGAGGGCAAGTAAGAAGCAACAGTGCTCTGAATACATGGGGAACTCATCAACAGATACTTCTTTTATGTCCTGAGGTAATGTAACGTGACTTCTACCGTTTCCAATGATTCCATTTGTTCAGGGAAAACATCAATATTCATATTCCCTATGAAAGGCTACTCTGAATTACCATCTTAGAAATTAGTAAATATACATTGCACAAGAAAAACAAATTAATGACTTTTAGCTGAATGATTGAAATCAAATCTATTGTTCTGAGAATGAATGCTCTAATCAGTTAGTATATGCTCAAAGCCACTGTAAACTTGAGCAAAGTCTCTCTGCTTACCCTGTGCAATGCCTACTGTCTGGATATCAAGACAGGGAGCTGAGTGCAGTCTGGTCCAAGAAGACAGTCTTATTCGAAAGCCATCTGATGCTGTTCTATATGTGTGTGCATCCCTTAACATCTCTGTCCCTTGACAGCTGCACATTTGAACTGACTTAGCCTTAAAGGGAAAATCCAATGTCTTATTTAGAAACACCCTGCATAGAAGGAGTGAGAGTGGGGAATTTCCATTATTACCACCTGTATGATGCTCATAAACAACTGAATATTTTCATATTCATTTATCAATTAGTACACATGCATGTGTGTGACTTTGTATACACATGGGAAAGGTAAAGTATCTGAATTAAAAGCCATAATTAATATCATTTCACAGATGTTCTTTCTGCCAAGGGAATACATTTTTTATTTTACATAAAAATTCCCAGACTCATACACAATTACATTTTCCTTAATTCATAGGTGGTTTCACATACCTATTTTAATGAATTATATTATTCATTGAATGTTTAGTAATGTGTAAGCCAGACTAATAACTTTTAGAAAACTACTAGATAACATGACTTGTGGTTTTTCAAGAAATTTATTTTTGCTGAATGTGATGGTCCATGCTTTTAATCCCAATACTCAGAAAACAGGGGAGACTAAAGCTCTCAGAGTTCATGGCCAGCCTGGCTTATACAGCAAGTTCTAGTCTACCAGGCCTACAAAAGTGAGATCCTGTTTCAAAATATAATTATACTAAGTGATACTGAGAATAAATATTAAGACACTATACAGATCTTTCAAGGATGTTGCCTATTATGCCCTTAAGATTAATAAGTATAACCAGACATCCTAGTTTTGAAAAAGTAAAGGTGATGTGTGTTTTCGCAGTTTTAGTCTCCTTTGACATTCATCTTACGCACCTTGAATAAGCCTTGTTTTAGATCCTTGTTCTTGAGTGCATACACCATGGGGCTCAGAGCAGTGGGTGACATGTGCAGCACGTTCAGCAGAGCCAGCGCGACAGGACTGACAATTCTGCACTACGAGTGATGGAAAGGACAATGACAGTGCAGAAGGAAAGGATTAGGATGAGGTGAGAGGTGCAGGTACTTAAGGCCTTAGATGCCTCTTCTGCAGAGTTCAGCTTCAGCACAGACCGAAGAATTAAAGCATATGAAATCATAATCAAACCCAGGTCACCTCCCATGATTGTCCAAGCCAGGTTGTCCAGACCAGCTGGTTAAAGCTGTTGATTTTCCTGCAATCGCAAGACAGGCTAGTGACCCCCAAGTTAGTACAAAAATAGTGGTTGGTTTGATCCTGGGAACAGTAATTTCTCTGAGCAGCCAACACAGGAACTGACTTGGGAGCTACACAATTTCTGAGGACCATAAGCAAAGTTGCTTTGACCAGAAAAGATTCGGTAACTATTGAAGTATACCTCAATGGTCTGCAAATTGCTACATACCTATCTATAGCCATGCAGACAAAGACACCTGACTCCATGGCAACAAAAAGTGGACGGCATACATCTGAGCAAAGCGTTCAATGAAACTGATGGTCTTAGATTGAACCACAAGATGACTAAAATCTTTCGCATGATGGTAATTGCCAGGCCCGTGTCCACAATAGCCAGGATGCCTAGGCAATGGTACATAGGCTGGTGCAGGGATGCCTCCTGGTAAATGACAGTCACAATAAGTGTGCTGGCAATGAGAGCCAAAGCATAGAGAAAAGCCAGAGGCAGGGAGAGCCACTGATGCCAGCTGTGGACACCTGGAACTCTCTCAGAATGAACTCAGATAACTGGAACCTAGAACTATTAGAATCTCTGAGGATTTGGAACATATCTCGCTAATAAAAAAATGACCCCATTCTATTCCTGGTTATCTGTGTGACAGTGTTGAATGCAGACATACCCAGGGTATGAAACTGAGGACAAATTGTGTCTTCAGCCTTCCATTCTGTTGTCACCAGCACTAATTATTCTTATGATGTAAGAACTTGCTTAGATGGCACATTATATTTTTAATTCATCAAATAACCAGAAATTCTATGGACCATGCTTTTCTTCTATTTCCCAACTGAGAAACGGAAAATGAGATGAAATTATAATTTTGTTTATTATCTTCAATGTAGTGGGTCATTGACTATGTACACGGTGAAAACAGCTATATACCACAGTGTGATGGCTGTATTTGAGTTGACTAATGGTTTCTCTGGAGACCTAAAATATGACCCCAAGGGAGACTTTAATGTACAAATTTTTCTTTGCTACAATCTTAGATTACAGTGTGTTTTAGAACAGAAATCTTTCTACTTTCTCTACTTATGTATGATAAAATTTTATTAATAGTATGTGTATGTGGACATATGATTAATCAAATACATATTTATCTCATAATGGTAAATAGGTTAGAGTCTGCAATATGAATATAATAATTAAATTTTGTTCGTTTTATTTTGGGTTTGCTGTGAGTTAAATTTAGGGCCTCCTACATGCTGAATACTCTACTACCATTAAAATATTTGTTAGGTGATGCACTTTCACAAGTTGACACACATCCATTTATGTGAAACTAGATGCATTATAACAAGATGAATGCAGCCAGGCACAGGTGACACATGCCTTTATCCTAGCACTCAGGAGGCAGAGGCAGGTGGATCTCTGTGAGTTTGAGGCCAGCCTGGTCTACAAGAGCTAGTTCCAGGACAGACTCCAAAGCTACAGAGAAACCTTGTCTCAAAAATCAAAAACAAAACAACAAGATGAATGCACTTGTGTGAGCAGCCCCCACAGTCCTCCACAGCCAGTTTTCTCTTTTCTCCTTGCTAAAGGAAGCCAAGATCTTAAATGCTAATATTGCAATCAATCTTGCTTTTTTATGCAAAGACCTTTAAAAAAATCAAATAAACTAAACAGAATTTATATTTATTTTTTTAACTTGAAAACTGTTATATTTATTTTTTAACTTGAAAATATTTATGTATTTATTTATTTAAAAAGAAAAAAACTGGGTTTTTTTTTCATTTCACATACCAATCCCAGTTTCCTCTCCCTCTCTTCCTCCCATTCCCTCTGCCTATACCCTCAACCCTCCATCCACTCCTCAGAGAGGGTGAAGCACATTGCTTTGGGGAAGGTCCAAGGCCCTCCCTACTATATCTAGGCTGAGCAAAGTATCCACCAAAGAGAACAGGTTCCATAAAAGCCAATACAAGCAGTAGGGATAAATCCTAATGCTACTGCCAGTGACCCCTCAGTCTGCCCCTGCCATAAAACTGTCACCCACATTCAGAGGGACTAGTTTGGTCCTATGCTGGTTCCTTTCCTGTTCAGCTGCAGTTGGTGAGCTCCCATTAGCTCAGGTAAACTGTTTCTGTGGATGTCCCCATCATGGTCTTGACCTCCTTGCTCATATTCTCACTCCTCCTACTCTTCAGCTGTATGCTGGGAGCTCAGTCCAGTGCTCCGATGTGGGTCTCTGCCTCTGTTCCCATCAGTTGTTGAATGAAGGTTCTATGGTGACATTTAAGATATTCATCAGTCTGACTACAGAGCAAGGCCAGTTCTGGCACCCTCTCCTATATTGCTTAGGGTTTTATCTGAGGTCATCTTTGTGGATTCCTGGGAATTTCTCTAGTGCCAGGTTCTTGCTAGCCCTATAGTGGCTCCCTCAATCAAAATATCTCTTTTCTTTGCTCTCATTTCTGTTGTCCTCCAACTCGACCATCACATTCCCTCAAGTTCTCCTCCCCCCTCTCACTCTCCCCTCTGCTTCCTCTTCCACCCTCCCTTCTTCCCTCATCCCCATGCTCCCAATTTTGTCAGGTGATCTCTATTTTCCCTTCCTAGGTGGATCTATGTATATTTCTCTTAGGGTTCACCTTGTTACTTAGCTTCTCTAAAATCATGAACTATAGCCTCAATATCCTTTACTTTACAGCTAGTATCTGCTTATGAGTGAGTACATACCATGTTCATCTTTCTGGGTCTGAGTTACCTCTCTCAGGATGGTTTCATCTAGTTCTATCAATTTGCAGGCGAATTTCAAGATGTCATTGTTTTTTACAACTGAGTAGCATTCCAATGTGTAAATGTACCACATTTTCTTTATCCATTGAGGGATATCTTGGTTGTTTCCAGTTTCTGGCTATTACAAATAATGCTGCTATGAACATAGTTGTGGAGATGTCCTTGTAGTATGATTGAGCATCTTTCGGGTATATGCCCAAGAATAGTGTTGTTGAGTACCAGTTTACTGAGATACCACCATACTGATTTCCAGAGTGGTTGTACAAGTTTGCATCCCACCAGAAATGGATGAGTGTTCCCCTTACTCCACATCCTCTCCAACAAACGCTATCATTGGTGATTTTGATATTAGCCATTCTGACTGGTGTAAGATGGTATCTCACAGTCATTTTAATTTGCATTTTCCTGATGACTAAGAAAAATTGAACATTTCCTTAAGTGTCTTTCAGTCATTTGAGATTCTTCTGTTGAGAATTCTCTGTTTAGTTCTATACCCCATTTTTCAATTGGATTATTTTGAATTTTGATGTCTAATTTCTTGAGTTCTTTATATACTTTGGAGATCAGTCTTCTGTTTGATGTGTGGGGCTAGTGAAGATCTTTTCCCATTCAGTGGCTGCCTTTTTGTCTTATTGACTGTGTCATTTGCTTTAAAGAAGCTTCTCAGTTTCAGGAGGTCTCATTTAATTATTGTTACTCCCAGCGTCTGTGCTGCTGCTGTTATATTTAGGAAGTGGTCTCCTGTGCCCATGTGTTGAAGGCTATTTCCCAATTTCTCTTCTATCAGGTTTAGCATGGTCAGATTTACATTGAGGTCTTTAATCCGTTTGGACTTGAGTTTTGTGCCTGGGGATAGATATGGATCTATTTTCATTTTCTACATGTTGACATCCAGTTACACCA
>PVIU01020721.1:0-33341 GCA_004026605.1 Ondatra zibethicus | reverse complement strand
GTCCCAAAAGCAGGCCGACTGAGGGTTGCCAGCTCCTCTCTGCTCGGCTCCGTGGGACAAAGGAGGCCCCCTAGCAGGGGACTCGCCCTTCCCCCAAGGCCTCAGCCCGGGTAGGCCGAGCTCAGGTGCAGCCGGGACAGGGTCCAGATGAATCCGCGGAAGCTAGTTGGGCGAGGTTCTCGGTCCCAAAAGCAGGCCTTCTGAGGGTTGCCCTCTCCTCTCTGCTCGGCTCCGTGGGACAAAGGAGACCCCCTAGCAGGGGACTCGTCCTTCCTCCAAGGCCTCAGCCCAGGTGGGCCGAGCTCGGGTGCAGCCGGGACCACGCAGATGAGAAGGGATTCCCCGGGGGCGAGCCGGGTTGGGATAAGCAGCAAAGCCAACAGAGGGGAGCCCCAAGTCTGTATTTTCCATCTTTATGCGGCTTTATTTTAACCTCTATGTCTTTTATTTCTACTTTGAACTTTTGGCTTTTTGAGACAGGTTCTCTGTGTATCTTTGTCCTGGAACTTCCTCTGTAGACGAGGCTATCCTTGAATTCACAGAAATCCGTTTGTCTCTGCCTCCCCAGTGCTGGGATTAAAGGTGTGTGCTACCACTGCTTGGAATCACAGAGATCTGTCTGCCTAGCATCCCAAGCTTTGGGATTAAAGGTGTGTGATACCACACCTTGAAGTCACAGAGGTCAGTCTACCTCTGCCTCCCAAGTGTTGGGATTAAAGGTGTGTACCACCACACCCAACTACTTTCTTTCTTTTTTTTACTTTAAGAACTTTAACCTTTAGCCTGCATATATTTTTAACACAGTGTAAATCATTTAAAGGTTTTTATCTCTCTTTACTGTATATCCCTCTTTTTCTGACTATACAAGTCTTTAATTTACAAAGCAATATGGGTAGGATTAAAGCCGTGGCTTTGGCAGCTGTATCCAGCCCATTCCTTAACTTTATGACATTCCAGCCTTATGGCTGAGGTACCAGCCAGAGCCATGTTCACTGCCACAACTCTATGGCATTTCAAGGTCCCTGCCAGCAATCAAGCTGCAGTAGTGTGCTCAGAAACCACACTCAAATGCTTCATAGTAGTCGAGCCACCTGCCTAAAAGAGTCAGAGTTTGCTCTGGCAGGATGGCCAAGAAAACTGGCATTTTAAAACGGCACAGCTTTTTTTCTGCTACGGCTGAAAACCAAATAGCATGCAGTCAGCTTTTCATTAACACCATTTGAGTGTTTTGTGGCAGAACCTCTTAAAGGGCTGCAAGGTTTTGCAGCTAAAGCTGAGTCAGGAAGCCTCTCTTAGATGAAAGTGTTTGCCTGTCTCTGGCAAGCATAGCAGACCCAAGAAATTGCTGCTACCAAGAAAACATGATTTACTCTATTCTTTCCCAAGCTTTCTCAGGCTTTCTGTGGATGCAGTTATCCACGTGGGTGCCATTCTGTAACATGAAAGTCGGCTTGGGGTTTATGTCCTGCCTGGTCCCCACAGCCATTTAGCCCCAAAGAATCACACAGAGAGTCTACATTAGGTTATAAACTGATTGGCCCATTAGCTCAGGCTTCTTATTAGCTCTTGTACCATATATTAACCCATTACTCTTATCTATGTTAGCCACATGGCTCAGTACCTTTTTCAGCGGGGCAGGTCATATCCTGCTTCTTTGGTGGTCCCTGCAGGAGGAGTCCCGAGAGAGCTTCCTGCTTCCCAGAATTCTCCTATTCTCCTTGCTCCGCCTCTACTTCCTGTCTGGTTGTCCCACCTATACATCGTGGCTAATCAGCATTTATTTAAATCATGATTGGCAGAATACAGACAATTCTCCTGCACCATGTGTAGGTGGCCAAGAAATGAAAGAGCAGTCTCAAGTTACAAAATCAAACAATTTAAAGACAAAGAACTTAGTTTTCTCTCCAAATGGGAGGGAAAAGAACGAAGTGTATTACTGGAAAAGAGTCAGGTGGATTACTTTGGCAGTCACAGCTGTACCCTCTATGGCTAAGAGAGATTGCAGGAGCTGAGGTATTTCTCTCAGATAGGAATAACCAAATGGAGCACATTTCTAATATCATGTCCTTTACTGCACTCCTCAAGATAGAGCAGTTATGTACCATATATAGTTTGGTGGAAGCAACTCAAAACAAATTAAGAGGTTAAGACAGGCTATTATCTCTACAACAGTTCTACAAGATCACAGAGAATTGCAAATCTCCAGCCTTTTCCAAGGGAGAAGAAGAGAAAGGGTCAAGTGATGCTTCCAACTTGCCAACTTTTCAGCAACATAGTCAGGAATCAGAATAAAAATTATGTCTGTGCGTGTATATTCACAGATGTACAGGAACCTGCAGAGGCCATAAGAGGGTGTCATAACTCCCCTGGATCTGGAGTTAGAGATGACTGTGAGCTACATGAAGTGGGTGATAGAAACCAAATTCTGGTCCTCTGCAATATCAGTGTGTGTTCTGAACTGCTGAAGAGTCTCTCCAGCATTGATATTCAAACTCTTAAAAGATAAAGGTTATGATCTTCAAATTGCAAAAGTTTGATTTCTTCCTTTCAAGTTTCTATCCCCTTGTCCATTTGTTCTTATTGTTTAGCTAGAACTTCTAGTACTATATTGTATACATATGGAGAGTGGACAGCCTTGTCTCACTCCTGGTTTTAGAGGAATTGCTTTGAGTTTCTCTCCAATTAATTTGATGTTAGCTGTCAGTTTGTTGTATATTGCTTGTATTATGTTTACATACATTCCTTGTATCTCTGATCTCTCCAAGTTCTTTATTACAGAGGGTTTTAGATTTTGTTGAAAGTTTTTTCAGCAACTAATGAAAAGTTCATATTTTTTCTTTCAGTTTATTTATATGTTGGATTACATTGATAGATTTTCATATATTAAACCATCTCTGCATCACTGGGATGAAGTAAAATTAATCATGCTGCATGATTTTTTTGATTTGTTCTTGAATTCAGTTTGCCAGTATTATATTGAATGTTTTTCTATCATTGTTCATGAGGGAGTTTTGTCTATAATTCCCTTTCTTAGTTGAGTCTTTGCATGGCTTCAGTATCAAGATAACAATAATCTCAGAAAAAGAGTTTGGCAATGTTCCTTCTGTTTTTAT
This sequence comes from Ondatra zibethicus, assembly GCA_004026605.1. Taxonomy (NCBI): domain Eukaryota; kingdom Metazoa; phylum Chordata; class Mammalia; order Rodentia; family Cricetidae; genus Ondatra; species Ondatra zibethicus. The sequence continues at coordinate 30,228 of PVIU01020721.1, read as the reverse complement.
TGCATGGAATAATTTGAGGAGTATAGGTATTAGCTCATCTTTGAAGTTCTGGTAGAATTCTGTACTGAAACTGAAAGACCCTAAATGCATATGTAAGGCCCCTCAACCCTAAGACATTTTTCTAAAACCTTACACTCACTCTCTCTTGGAAACATGATAGTCGCCCACACACACACATGCTGGACTACTCATCCTCCTGTGTCCTTGTGAATAATCTTCAAGCATAAGTCCATTCTGGGAATTGAGGCAAAGACAACCCACAGATGTTGACTCAGTTCATGATGTATTGATTCAGTCACTGGAACAAGGTCAGGATGGCCCACATATGCTCCCCCTTATCTCACCCAATCACACAGCTACTCTCCTGCCCTGGCACAGACCAATCACTGCTAGTAACCCTTTAAATAGGCCCATCCAATTAGTTGAAAAACAACCCTTGGGTTCCCCCCCCTTGTTTCTGTGGCTTTTTGCTTTAAAAGATGGGCTATAACAACTATAGAATGTTCTTCATATCCCGAACCTGAAGAACCCTGTCATGACAGAAGAAAAATCCTCTTGCTTTTGCATCAATTGTGGTTGTGTGAATGGTATCTGGACCAACTCCTCCCTGATGCTTGGACGTCTAGTCCAACAAAACCATCATGCCCTGGACCTTTTTTGTCTGGGAAACTTTTAATGAAGGATTCTATTTCCATAGGGGCTATAGGTCTATTTAAATTGTTTATCTAGTGTTGATTTAATTTTGGTATGGGGTACCTTTCCAGAAAATGTTAAATTCTTTTAGATTTTCCAATGTTGTGAAGTACAGGTATTCAAAGTGTGGCCTTATGATTCACTGGATTGCCTCAGTGCATGTTACTATGTCTCCCTTTTGATTCCTGATTTTGTTAATTTTGATGTTTTCTCCCTGTCTTTTGATTAGTTTAGATAAGGGTTTGTCTCTCTTGCTAATTTTCTCAAAGAACTAGCTCTTTGTTTTATTGATTTTTGTATTGTTTTGTTTCTATTTTATTGATTTCATACCAAGATTTGATTATTTCCTGTCTTCTATTCCTTCTTGGTGAGTCTGCTTCTTTTTGTTCTAGAGCTTTGAGGTGCGATGTAGGTCACAAGTGTAAGATTTCCTCACTTTGTTTATATAGGAATTTAGTGCTATAAACTTTCATCTTAGCACTGCTTTCAGTGTACCATAGGTTTGGCTATGTTTTGCATCCATTTTTGTTGAATTTTAGGAAGTCTATCATTTTTTCTGTCTTTTTTTCTTGACCTAGAGGTGATTCAGTTGAGCACTGTTTAATTTCTATGAGTTGTAGTCTTTCTGCAGAGCAACAATAAATAAATGGGACCTTCTGAAACTGAGAAGTTCCTATAAGGCAAAGGACACAGACCATAAAACAAAATAGCAGCCTAGTGAATGGGCAAAAATCATTATCAACCCCACATCAGACAGAAGACTTGTCTACAAAGTATATAAAGAACTGAAGAAACTAGACAACAAAATACCAAATAATCCAATTTAAAAATGAGGTACAGATCTAAACAGAGAATTCTCAAAAGAAAAACGTTAAATGGCTGAAAGACAATTAAGGAACTGCTCAACATCCTTAGCCATCAGAAAAATGCAAATCAAAACAATTCTGAGATAAGATCTTACACTAGTCACAATGGTTAAGATCAAAATCACATATTATAACTTGTATTGGAGCTGATGCAGAGTAAGGGGAACACTTCTCCATTGCTGGTGAGAATGCAAATTTCTTCAGACAATTTGGAAATCAGTATGAAACTTTCTCAGAAAATTGGAAATCACCCTCTATCAAGACCCTTCATTGTTTAGATCTGTACCACACTTTTTATTGGATTATTTGTTCTTTTGATGACCAATTTCTTGTGTTATTTGTATATTTTGGAGAGCACACCTCTTTCTGATGTGGAGTTGGTGAAGATCATTCCCGATTCTGTAGGATCTCATTTTGTCTTGTTTACCATGTCCTTTGCTTTACAGAAGCTTTTCAGTTTCAGGAGTTACCATTTATTACGTGTTTCTCTAAATGTCTCTGCTACTGGGGTTATATTTAGGAAGTGGTGCCCTGTGCCAATGTGCTCAAGTGCACTTCCCATTTAAAAAATGGAGTACAGACCTAAACAGAGAACACTCAACAGAGAAAACTAAAATGGCTGGAAGACACTTAAGGAACTGCTCAACATTCTTAGTCATCAGAGATATGAAAACCAAAACAGCTCTGAGATTCCCATCTTACACCTGTAAGAATGACCAAGATCAAAAACACTGATGACAACTTATGCAGGAGAGGTTGTGGGTAAAGGGAACAGTCCTCCATTGCTGGTGGGAGTGCAAGCTGGTACAGCCCCTTTGTATATCATTATGTTGATTTTTCAGAAATTTAGGAAACAATCTTCCTCAAGACTCATTAATACCACTTTTGGGTACATACCCAAATGATGCTCAATTGTACCACAAGGACATGTGCTCAACTATGTTCATAGCAGCATTGTTTGTCATTGCCAGAACCTGGAAACAACCTAAATGCCCCACGACTGAAGAATGGATAAGGAAAATGAGATAAATTTACACAATAGAGTACTATACAGCAGAAAAAAATAACAACATCTTGAATTTTGCAGGCAAATAGATGGAGTGAGTTAACCCAGACCCATAAAGATAATTCTCATATTGATTCACTCATAAGTGGTTTTTAAACATAAAACAAAGAAAACCAGCCTATAAACCACAATCACAGAGACCCTAGACAACAATGAAGACCCTAAGAGAGACATATATGTATATAATCCACATGGGAAGAAGAAAAAGACAAGATCTCCTGAGTAAATTGGGAGCATGGGGACCATTGGAGAGTGTTGAAGGGGAGGGCAGAGGAAGGGAGCAGAGCAAAGAATAATGTATAGCTCAATAAAAATCATTGTAAAAAAACACCCTGCAATACCACTCAGGCATATACCCAAAAGATGCTCAATAATAATATAAGGACATTTGCTTAACTATGTTCACAGCATTATTTGTAATAGCCAGAACCTGGAAACAGCCTAGATGCCCATCAAACAAAGAAGGGAGAAGGAAAATGTGGTACATTTACACAATGGTGTACCTACTCAGCAATAATAATGACATTTTGAAATTTGCATGCAAATAGACGGAACTAGAAAAAAACCATCCTGAGATAACCTAGACCCATGAAGATGAACATAGTATATACTCATTCATAGGTGGGTATTAGATGTAAAGCAAAGATAACCAGCCTATAGATCATGACCCCAGAGCACCTAGGTAACAAGAAGTACACTATGAGAAACATAAATGAATCCACCAGTACTGTGGGATGATGGTCTTGTTTCCTGTAAAGACATGTCACTTTTAATGGTTTAATAAAATGCTGATTGGCCAGTAGCCAGGCAGGCAATATAGATGGGGTGACCAGAAAGGGAGAATTCTGGAAAGAGGAAAGTCTCAGTCTGCAATCGTCTCCCATAAGCAGAAGAAATAAGATGAGAATGCCTCACTCATAAAAATTACCAAGCCTCATGGCTAACACAGAAAAGAATTACGGTTCATGTAAGATATGATAATTAGTAAGAAGCTTGAGCTTATAGGCCAACCAGTTTATAATTAATATAGGCCTCTGTGTGATTCTTTGGGACTGAATGACTGTGGGGGAATTGGGAAGGACAGAAACCTCTGTTAGCACACCTGGCATGGGGAAATAGACAAGATGTCCTGAGAAAATTTGGGGCTTGGGGATCAGGAAGAAGGGAGGGGAGAAGGGGAAGAAGAGGAGAGAAGAATAGGGGGAGGAAAAGATGAGGGAATGGGTTGGTTGAGATAGGGGAAGGACAAAGCTATCTTGATTGAGTGAGTCATGATGGGGTTATCAAGAAACCTGTTACTAGGGAAATTCCCAAAAATTCACAAAGATGGCCACAGCAAAGACCCTAACCAATAATGGAGAGTATGCCTGAACTGATCTTCCCTGTAATCAGATTGATGACTACCTTAAACGACATCATAGAACTTTCATGCAGGAGCTGATGGAAGTACATGCAGAAAGCCATATCAGAGAACTGGGCTGAGCTCCCAAAATCCAGTTGAAGAGAGGAAGCAGTGATAATATCAGTAAATAGATCAAGACCATGTTGTGGAAACCCACTGAAACAGCTTACCTGAGTTAATGGGAGCTCACTGACTCCAGACTGAGAGCAGGATATCCAGCATAGGACCAAACTAAGCCAACTGAAAGTGAGTAACAGTAGTGTATGGCTGGGGCAAACTGTGGGATCACTTGCAGTGGGACCAAGGTTTATCACTAATGATTGAAATGGCTTTTTGAACCCATTCTCTTTGGAGGGATAACTTGTCAGCCTAGATATAGTGTGGAGGGCCTTGAATCTGCCTTAAAGTGAGACCTTGTTTACTCCCGATTGACAGAGTTACCCACTCTGAGGAGTAGATGGGGGAATGCATCAAGGGGAAGTTTAGGGGAGAAGGAGGGGAGGGAGTGGGACCTGGGATTGGTATGTAAAATGAGAAAACATTGCTTTTTTAAAAAATAAATTAATAAATTAAAAAAGATATAGTTAATCATTATAGTTAAGAATCTGACCTCTTTTGGAAAAAGAAAACTCTAAAGACATCAGGAAGAGTATTTTAACAATAAATGATTTGAGTATTTAGGAGATATATGATCATCACGCAAATATTACTATTGAGTGCATCAAAATTATATGCAATGATATTTTGTCAAAATATAATTTCACATTTTAATAAAATTTAAGAACAAACAAAAAATTAATTGCATTGCCACAATAACAATGAACTATCCTGAAATGAATGTAAGCAGAGAAACAGACAACTAACAGCAGCTTTAGAAAAGAAAAATAAAATACTTAGGAACAAATTTCAGCATTAAAATAAAATGCTGGTATCTTGAAGCCTTCACAACTTTGACAAAATAATTTTAAATACTTAACTAAATTGAAATGCATTTATTTTATTGAATTGGAAAAATAATATTATTCGAATGGTTAAGGTCCTCAAATATCTGCAAATTTCAGATATTATCTTTAACTAAATAATATTAATATTTTCTATTAAATGGAAAGTAAAACTCCTTCAAATTTATATGACAGCAGAAAAGCCTCATTTAATCAATGTTAGACCACTCACTTCTGTGCTGAAGATACTGATCACTCTAAGAAAGTAGACAGGATAGTCTAAAAAATCTGATCATGACCCCCATGCATTACAGTTCTCCCATTTGGAGAGAAAGCAAACAAATAATTCCATGCTTTTGTGGTTTTAAATTACATCTTTATTTTTTGATATTATACTATAAGTACACCATTTCCTCTCTCTTTTTCCTCCCTCTGAACTCTCCCATTTACCTCTCCTTGCTCTCTTTCAAATTGGTGGTTTCTCTTTTCATTAGTTGTTGTTACATACATACACATATGTATAGATCCCTAAATATAACCTGTGCTTTATGTATAAAGTTATCTGTGTTTATATTTTCAGGACTGACCATTTGGTACTGGATAATCAGTTGGTATGTTCTTTCCAGTGGAAGACATTCTTAGCATTCCTTACTTTTTTGTATAGGGTTGAGGCCTCATGGTTTTTCCCATGTCTGCTGCAGGAGCTCCTTCTGCTCCTTCAGCCAATAGCCTTTAAGATACCAGCTTACTTGGGCATGATCTCTTTGGTTTGAAAAAGCAGCAGTAGCCGTGAGCTCTTTCTCTTGCTTCAGACTCTGCTTCCAGCTACCAGACTCTTTTCCTGGTCATGCAGAGGACTGTTGTCTAGGACAGTGATCTGTAAGTTTTTCCTTTAAATTAATAACCCTTTTATTAATCATAATTCTAAACTGGTGTGAGATTGTTTTGTGACTTACTCCTTTACCTGGTGAACAATGTTTGGTTTTAGAACCACCCCCCCCCCAGCTCAGCTGCCTGCCACCAGTGTGGCTTGACTGGAGCCCTCCCTTAGCTGTGGCCTGTGTGTGGAGCCAGAAGATCAATATAGAATCTCGCTCAGTGGCTTTTCTTGCCACAATTCTTTACACGCCTCAGATTGGCTTCAAGTACCCATGCACCCTATCATTTGCCTTCCAACATGGATTTAAATTCCATGCCTCCCAGGATCCACAGGCCCAGAGAGTCTCTGCCTGCCAGGTTTGATCTTTTCTGAGTTGTTTTCAAATCCCCCTTGAAGCACAGTGCTTAGGTAGCACGAGTCAGAACACAAGCAGTTGTCAAATGCTGAAAACCCATGGAGCAAAAATTCCCTTTGACATACCCATGGCTCAAATAGACATGCTGTTTGAAATCCCCACCACAACGGAGAGGAGTGCTGCCACAGCTGCGTTTGCAGCATGACCCTTTCTCCCAGCATAGGGATGCTGGGCACGCAGTTGGCCACTCTCACAGCGGCTGTGTCACGCCCCCCTGCATTGGGTCAGAGCAGAACAGCACTGTGGGTGCCCGGGGCAAGCCATACTGTTTATCAGCCAATAGAAGCTCCCTGGGATTTTGTTTCCTGTGCCTGGACTCTGAGTATTACCCCTCTGTGTAATGCATCTAACCTCTCGAGTGACTCATTTTCCGAAGTCTTTATACAAATATCAGGGAAGATTTTAAAACAGGATTTGTCATGACACTGTTGAATCAGTTCTAGTCGTGACTCGGAAAAGGCGCCATCTGCTGGTTAACAGGTAAAATGGCAGGTTTCATTTTTAATGGGACTTTTGCCTCAGTTTTTGCAGGCACTATGGAATAAATCACAAGAACACTATATACCTATGGAGATACCTCAATTTACTGGTTATTAGGAGTCAGTTTTCTTCTTCATATTATATCAATATGGAAGTATATGGCATTAATTGACAGGATTAATACCATGACTGGCAAAATTGACTCCATATCTAATGGTACTAGGAACTTACCTGAGATGGTCCAAGCTGTTGAATTTGACATTCAGAAGGTATCACAGAGTTTTGATAAGGTAACAGACAGAATATACCTCCAGGATGGCAATTTACATTATGTCCAGGAGCATTTCAAGGAGAAGATGTTATCTTTGAAAGGAAACATTAAGACCTTGGAATCACAGGTGCAGAATGGGGACCAGAAAATTGATACCTTAGGGAAATCACTAAAAACATTTGCAGGTCAGGAGATTCAGGCTTTATGAGAGATTATGATTAAGAGATTTGAAATGATTGAGGAAATTATTGGAGCTGATGAACAGGGTGAGAAGACACAAGGGCAGGATACACTGTCACCATTAGCTGTCAGAACTGGTTTACCCTGGATTTTAGTGACATACCCTGTAATTTACTCTGACAAAGCATCAACATCTAAAGGCTCAAACGGAGCCAAAGAAGGTAGATGGATGCCCATAGCAATGAATGATCTAAAGGAAATCAAGCATGCCATTGTTACTTATGGCTTGCACTATACATTTGTTTAGGAAATGATCAGAACTTGGGCTTCTAATGTCAGGGCTACGCCCCATGACTTCTCACAGTTACCATCCGTGGTGTTAGAAGATGGATCTTCCTTGATGTTTGGAATTTATTTCAGAGAAGAATCCAAACATATGGAACAGCAAGGAAGATCAAAAGGTGTGGAGGTTTTGCAGGATCAAATTCTTGACATAGGAGCTTATGCTGATCCACAGGTCCAAGCTCTTTATGATGAAGAAGTATTGTCCCTATGCCACAAAGCAGGCTTGAATGATAGCAATAGAATAGCAGAACCAGGGAGAAGGCTCAAGTCATATACCAGGGTTAAGCAGGGACAGGGAGAACACTATAGTGACTTTTTGCAAAGATTAATTAAGGCTCTGCTCATAGGAGTAACAGACTCAGAAGCTAGACGAATAATTCTTGAATTGCTGGCTTTTAAAACTGCAAACTTAGAATGCAAAAAAATAATTGGGCCTTTAAGGTCTAGACCAGCACCAATGGATGAATGGATTCAGCATTCCATGAATTTTCAGATGTTTAACTATGATGATGAACCCTGGGTAGGAGAAGTGATTTCCAAAGCAATGAGGGGACATCAACCGGCCAAATGTTTCAATTGTGGTAAATTAGGACATCTGAAAAGGGATTGCAGGCAAGGAATTTCTAGGAATAATACCTCATCTGTGAATGGCAAGAATAGCAAACCACAGCCTTCTGGTATATCTAGGAGGTGCGGTAAAGGATGACAATGGACCAATGAATGCAGTTCAAAAACAGACAGACAAGGCAACCCGATACCATCGGGAAACTCCTTGAGGGGCCTCTTGTAGGCCCCCAAGTAAAAAGTGGCCCAGTCGTTTCCAGTAACCATGGAGGACATGTCACACCAGGAAAATTAAAAACTCTAGAACCTTCTGTGAAAGACCATAAGGTTCTAAATGATGGCTCAAATTTGGAGGATAAGTCAGAAATTCAAGTAGGAAATAAGAAGTGTATATTTTGGCAAACTTCTATAAATGATCACAGACCAAAACTGAGAGTACGTATAAATGGAATTGTGATTGTTGGCTTAATAGACACAGGAGCAGATGTGAGTGACATCACTCCAGAATCTTGGCATCCAAATTGGCCTCTTCAAGAGGCAAATGTTCAATTACTAGGAATTGGAACCATATCTCGAGTTAAACAAAACACGAGATGGGCTGGCTATATTGGGCCAGGAGCTCAAAGAGGAAAGCTAAGTCCATATGTAGTTGATATTGCAATAAATTTATGGGGCCATGACCTGCTACAGCAATGGAATAACTGGATTTACATTCCTGCCGTCCCAGGAACTCATAATTCTGGGAAGGATGTGATAAGGTACTATGCAAAAAGGTCACTAGCCATTTAGGCTGTACATGAACATAAAGCAACTAACAAACCTTTAGAGGTACCAACAGCCCTACCTTTAAAATGGTTAACTCAGAAGCCAATATGGGTTAAGCAATGGACTCTAGCTAAAGATAAATTGCAGGCTTTAGAACGATTGGTACAGGAGCAATTAAATGCTCGACATATTGAGGAGTCAACTAGCCCTTGGAATTATCCTGTGTTTGTTGTAAAAAAGAAATCTGGTAAATGGAGAATGGTGACAGATCTAAGGGCTGTCAACAAGGTAATTCAACCTATGGGCACTCTACATTCTGGAATTCCTCTGCCTTCTCTGTTACCCAAAAGATGGCTTCTTATATTTATTGATTTAAAGGATTGCTTCTTCACTATACCTTGACAAAAAAAAGATAGAGGAAAAATTTTTCTTTACAATGTCTATTTATACTAACTCTCAGCCAACAAGGAGATACCAGTGGACTATCCTCCCACAGGGGATACTCAAAAGCCCAACCCTGTGTCAATACTTTGAAAGTCAGCTGTTGGAAATAATTCGTAAACAGTTTCCTAAGTCTATAATTTACTATTACATTGATGACATTTTGCTATCTGATTCTAACATAGATACTTTAGAAAGAATGTTTGAGGAAGTAAAGATAGTTTTGCCTAAATGGGGATTACAAATTGCTCCTGAAAAAATTCAAAGAGGAGATTCTGTTAATTACTTAGGTTACAGAATAGGTTTACAGAAAATTAGAACACAAAAGGCACAAATTAGGAGAAACCGATTACAGAGTCTTAATGACTTTCAAAGATTGTTAGGAGCCATTTCCAGTCTACAACTGGCTGTTGGAATAATACCTGATCTAATAATTCATTTAAACAAAACCTTAGATGGTGATAAAGATTTGAATACTCCCAGAGAATTAACAGCTGAAGCAGAAAAGTAACTGAGAACGGTTGAGGAAAAATCACAGGAGGCACATGTGGATAGGGTGAATCCAAATCTTAGTTGTATTCTAGTAATATTGCCTTCCAGAATTTCTCCTATGGGAATATTAATTCAGAGGGAAGATATTATTTTAGAATGGATATTTTTACCACAAAAACCAAGTAAAAAATTAAAAACTTATGTGGAAAAGGTCTCTGAATTAATTATAAAAGGTAAACTGAGACTTCATCAACTAGCAGGTATAGACCCAGCAGAAATTATAGGGCCTTTCACTACTGAAGAAATAAAAAAGTTATGGGCAGACAATGAACCATTGCAATGGGCTTGTGCTATTTTTTGGAAGAAATTAATAGCAACTATCTCAAAAGTGATAGACTTAACATTATAAAGAAAACTTCTTGGATTCTTCCTCGAATTGTACATGATGTTCCAATAACTGGAGCCAGTACATTTTATACGATTGGTAATAAATCAGGGAAGGCAGGTTACAAATCAGACAAATTGGGTAAGGTGGAACAAAGCCCTTGTAATTCTGTCCAGAAGGCAGAATTATATGCCATTCTTATAGTGCTAAGGGATTTTAAAGAACCTCTTAATATAGTTACTGATTCACAATATACAGAAAGAGTTATCTTGCATATTGAAACCGCTGAATTTGTACCAGATGATACAGAATTGACTTCATTGTTTATTCAGGTACAAGACATAATCAGCAATAGGCTTTGTCCTATGTACATAACACACATCCGATCCCATACAGGTCTGCCAGGTCCTCTAACATAAGGTAATGCAGAAAATGATTAATTATTGACTGGAAGCATGTTGCAGGTCTAATAATTTCACAAAAACATCACATCAATAGGAAAGGTTTAAAGAAAGAGTTTTCTATTACATGGCAACAAGCTAAGGAGATTATAAAGAGATGCCCTTGATTGCTCTTTATATAACCAAACACTGCTACCTGCAGGGACTACTCCAAAGGGTACTCAAATAATGAAATCTGGCAGATGGATGTGTTCCACTTTGCAGAATTTGGAAAATTAAAATATGTAAATCATACCATTGACACGTATTCAGGCTTTCAATGGGCAACTGCTTTAAGCTCAGAAAAAGCTGATTCAGTAATCACAAATTTATTAGAAGTTATGGCCAGCATGGGTATACCTGCACAAATGAAAACAGATAATGATCCGGCTTATGTCTGTAGGAAAATGAAACGGTTTTTTGATTACTATAATATTAAGCATGTTACAGGTATGCCACCCAATCCTACAGGTCAAGCAGTTATAGAAAGATCAAACTGAACTAAAACGGATGTGCTAAACAAAAAGAAAGGGGTGGAAAATGCCCCCAGAAATAGATTACATAATGCCTTATTAACCTTGAATTTTCTTTGAGAAAGGGACAAAAGCAGCAGAAAGATACTGGATAATGGAAAAGTCTGCTGAACTAAATCAACTGGTTTATTTCAAGGATGTGCTGACCTCGCAATGGAAACCAGGAGATGTGCTGCATTGAGGAAGGGGTTTTGTTCTTATTTCTACAGGAAAAGAAAAATTGTGAATATCATCAAAATTAATAAAGGTTCCGTTTGAAGAGGAGAAGCCTCTTGGAAAGAAGTTATGACAACTCATCCACAATGATGATAATCATACAGGTGGTAAGAAAAACATATAGGATGGTGGCAGGGTTCTGTTCTTATCTCTGCAGGAAAGCACCCATCTTCAAAAAATTCAAGGGACCCTGGATGTTTGAATTCTGACCGATGGAAAAATTACTACTCAATAAGGATCAAGAAGAAAATCAAATATATTCCGGAAGTAAAAAGTTCAATATGTGTGTGTGTATTTATATTTATAAATATATAGAGCTAGTTTTGCAGTTGTACTCTGGCTCAGTCTTTCTCTAATTCCAAGCCTGTTGTTAAAAGAAAAACCCAGAGTTTCTGTCTCATGTCAGGATCCATGATATGGAACAGAAGGAAAAAATGAATTTAGAAAACATCTTTGCTTTTCTTCATATCTATCATACCTTTCCTTGAATATATATGTCTGTATATGTCTATATAATTAATGTTTAAGTTTTCCACAATGAACAATAAATTTCCCCACAGTAATCTTTGAAGTTTCCAAGAAGAAGATGGGGCCCCATAACACCTCCACCTGTTTGATATGACATCATGATACTGATAATGCTACTATAAGACCTGTTTCAGGTACCAGCTGCACAAGATGATTTCAACTTGGTTAGCTGAAATGGTGCACATCTTTTATAACAATCTGGCCAGACTTCCACATAATACTCAGAGACTATTTGCAGTCTTACCAGACATTAATCTTAAAATTTAACCATCTTTTTTTTTTTCACAGGAAGAACAATGCCCCCATGACAGCTGGAAGTAATTCTAGAGGATGATGTTCTTTCTCCCAGCAAAGTTTGTGCTCGGGTTTAGGGACATCATTTAGGGTTTGATTATAATTGGTATACGGCTGAGGGTTGAGGGAAGAATTTTATAAGCTCAGGTATCTTTTTGAAAAAAAAAGAAGGAAATTGGATGATGGGATAATAGATTGGTATTGTGAGTTATGGTTTATAGACAATTACATTAGTATAGATTCTTATATATGGATAAAAAGTTAAATTATATTGAATATTATATTCATGCATGTATGTTTCTACCTCTGTTTAAACTATTTTTATGTATATATATGTATATTTACCATAAAACGTTTGTCCATAGGGTTGAGAACACTGTTTAAGGGTTGTTGATTATTACTTGTACTAGATATAGGGTTGGGGTGGAAACTTTGTTAGTTCAAAAAAAAGGGGGATAGTAATAGTTGGTAATAGAGTGAATACTTGTGAGCTATTATTTATGGATAATTTGCATTGGCATAGTTTTGTGTATTAATACAAGTTCAAATTATATTTGTTACTTTTGTTTACATTGCTTGTACAAATATTCAAAATTATTTTGTCAGATTATATATACACATGTTTCTACTTCAGTTTAGGACATTTTGTATATGACTTTTAGGGTTTATTTTAATATTACATTATATAGTAGTCCTATCTCTGATCAAGATACTTATAGATTGTTTACATTTTGATGTCATTGTCCTCATTTTTGCACATTTGTTTACAGATTATTTAATATTCTGACATGAAGTTTTACTCTTTTAAGTTATACAGGTATTAATTATTATACGTCAATAGTTTTTCATGTTTGTTGTACATACAGTCAGATAAATTAGGTTCTTTAGATACACAGAGATTGTATTCTGTCTAGATAGGTAATCTTCAACCACTTCAAGGATCTGTAGAACATGGCATTTAAATAATTTAGGGTTCTGCTGACATGAGGCATGATTACTTCTGACAGCACCAATCTATTCCGGAGAGATTGTTGAGCACCAAAGACACTCCACTTGGAGTTTTTTTTCTTCTTGGCAAAACTGGCCTTTGGGCAAGGAACTGACAATGCCTCAACCACTGACAAGTTACATAGTATCTAGAAATGGATAAAGAGGACTGTCAAATCTTGCCAAGACAGGGTAAAACGGTTTTGAAAAATTTCTTACCTCTGAAATTGGTCTGTTAGTTATGCTAGGCCTTAGCCAAAGTTGGTTGCTTCAACGTTGCAAAACGAGACTGTGGGTGATTACTCAGGTAGCTAATTGTCTCCACCATATATTGCTTGCTTTGGAAGCTACTTGATTGTACTTCCTGACTGCTCAACTAATATTATCTCACTTCTCAGGCCTTCAATGGGGTTGAAGATTAGATTGCTGTAGTTACTGTACTCTTATGAACTAACCAAGCCTTTTCCTATACAAGACGTAGACTCCATAGGATAGAATGTTTATTAAAACATTTAGCATATGTTCCTTGCTTAATATTGTTTATTCTGGTTGTAATTCTAATTATACTTGATATTTGTTCCTAGTGTATATAGTTTTGTATTGGGTTTAGAACTCTCTTATTTAAACAAAAGTGGGAGGTTTTGTGGGAGCACATTCTGTTCCTTCGGTCAATAGCCTTTATGATACCAGCCCACTTGGGTGTGATCTTTTATACTGTAAAAAGTAGCATTAACCGTGTGCTCAATCTCTTGCTTCCAGCTCCCATTTCCGGCTGCTAGACTCTGTTTCTGTTCGTTCAGAGGACTGTTGTCTAGGTCAGTGATCTGTAAGTTTTCCTCTTAAATAAATAATCCTTTTATTATTCATAATTCTGATCTGGTGTGGGATTGTTTTGTGACTTACTTCATCACCAGGATCCTACAAGTGTCTCTAAGAAAGCTGGAAAAGATTTACTTCTTGGTGTCATAGCAAAAGGCTATGTCTGGAACATTTTAGAATATAATTAAAGAAAATTTAAAATTTTGAACATCTGCAATTTTATCTGAAACCTGTTAATCCTGGACCAAGAAGCCTGTGAAAGAGGAACATCCATCTGTACTTTTATCAGGAAACTTAAATAATGAAGTATTGAGCTTCTAGTACCTTAAGCCATCAAATGCCAGACAGATCTGAGAGGGATAAATAAATATGTAGAAGTGAGACAGCTTTCTTTCAGCTACCCAAAGTATTACAAGTCTCTCTGTGGTCTTTGGTGAACATAAGTCTCAGAAGTAGTTCTTGTCTTCTGTTGTTGAGACCAGGAGGCCTGACAGATTTTCCTGTTTGGGTAGCATTTGGTCTACCTGTCTTGTCATGATGAGATGATCAATTCCTCCAGTGTTATGACATCCATTTTAGGCAGGTTCCAGGCAGCTGATTAGGTAAAAGGCAACTTTTTTTGCTGTGTGACTGAATTTGCCACATCAAAGCAAGCCTCCAGGAGGAAGATCTGCAGCTATGTATCTTCTGGGAGGAGCTACAGAATGCTGCAGTAGCTGGCATGTTTCTATCACAAGAAAATTTCTTTTATTAAATGCTATGCTCTCAGATCTGTAAATGCACCTGAGGATTATGATACCATTACCTGTCAGGTATATCTAAATTAGACATATAGTTTACTCAATTAGTTATACCTTACCAATATCAGTAGAGACAAAAACATTATAAGGGATATTTCAGTATATAGTTTTTATTTGTGGTCTTAAGAACTTAACATAGGCAAACAATTTAATGTTTTAAATCAATGTCAAGGAGTTTACTTTAGGCCATAATATCTAGTTTCCAGAAAAATTTATTCCTACATTAATGTAGAGGTGCAGCTTTAAAATTCCAGTAATTCAGCAATGCTATAAGCCTTCTGTATTTTAGGACAGGACAGGAATTATCATATAGAAAAACCTTGTAAGCCAGAGTACATTGGAGTGGAATCTCTCCTTGATGGGACCTGTGCATGTAGGCGCCCTTAGTAAAGATGGTGCTGAAGTTTTTGTTTTGACCTTATCTAAAATGGCAGCTATCTATGTGTTTGTTCTTTTTCAGAGATGTTGTAATCTGGAGTTACAAGTTTCACAGATTTTAAGAAAAGCACACATACACACACAGGAGTTAAACAAACATACTGTGGTCACATTATTTACACATATATTTTAAGATACAGACAAAATTTTCCCAGGAAACTATATCAACTGACCAACTTAAAAATCCTGGAGTTGACTGAAGGAGCCAGGGGACCTCTCACTTGTTCCATTGAGGGCCTGGTCAGCAGATGTTGTAGAGAAAACAGAAATACAAGGATGG
This sequence comes from Ondatra zibethicus, assembly GCA_004026605.1. NCBI lineage: Eukaryota > Metazoa > Chordata > Mammalia > Rodentia > Cricetidae > Ondatra > Ondatra zibethicus. Next base: position 14,707 of record PVIU01020721.1, on the reverse strand, counting down.
AGCTCCTTCTCATCTCAGAGTGGGAGGGGAGGGAAGAGGGATCTCTTCCAGGGAGAATCTCAGCAAGACCGGATCACATGCCAGGAGTGAGAGAGAGGCAGGATTACAGAGATGCAGACAAGCAGCTAACACCAACAGAAATGGAGAGAGGAGTACAAAGTATAAAGGGTGACCAGGAGCTGGACTGTGGCATGGAAGGTAGGTAGGAGCAGTTGGAAGGTAAGGAGGGAATAGTTGAAAATGAGCAGGAAGTTTGACCTCTGCTTTGTCAAGGGGTGGATAGGGCAAGGAATGAGAGGAATGTTGACCACTGGAATGGAACATGTGGCCCCATAGGAAGGGTTTGGTTAGGCAGGGCTGGGGGAATAAAGGAAAGGCCAGTTTCTTTGGTAGCATGGTCAGGGAAGAATTTGTTTTGGGGCGCTCCCAATCCCCAGATAGAAAAGAATCTGGAGGCACCATGACTCTAGCCAAGTAGACCTAGACCAGTGCTGTGAGACACTGGCTACTGAGGAAAGGGCAGGAATACAGTATTCAGAAACCATGGGCATGTGGGAGTTCTGTCCACTTGTCCCCATGCCAACAAAATTTTTAGGCTTTTACAATATATGGTTTCAAATATCCCCAATTTATAGAGTTTATAAAAAGGTATCCCAAGGGTGTTTAGGTATCTGGCTTCAAATTGCAGGTGCCCATTTTGCAAAGTTATGCCAGGACTCAAAGCCTAGTGCAATGCCTCCACTGTGGTAGGATTTGGGTCAAAAACTCTTACCACATAGGAGGTAAGAGTGGCACAGTTGTTGCCAATAGCATAACAGTTAGAAAAAAGGTCCAGTTGGTACCAATATTTTAACTGCTAGAGAAAGGCACATCATTCAAAAACAGTAACGTCACAAAGCCCGTGAAGAATACTCCCAGCCAAGATGGTGCTGAACGGGAGCAAGGGGAGAGGAGATTTGACTTATTTACAAAAAGCATGATTGAGTTAAAGATGGGGTAGTATGACATAAAATGCCTGATGTCCTCGTGATCTCCATTAGGGGCTATAGGAGCCGAGGCTCATATAAATGTGACAGCTGATGTGATTGGCTAATTTCCCTCCTGCTTCTACTGGGATTTGTGGGGTTTTGCTTTCTAAGTTGCATGCTGTAAGGAAATAAATGAGTTCCTGTTTGACTGGACTCCCTGATCCACCTGATTGCCTCCAGAACATGGGGGCTTGGTGGGGAGCGGTACACTTCCTTCCTCAGCCAGGGCCAGTCACGGGTGGCTGGCTCAATTATTCAGCAGGGTCTACAGAGGGACTCCACAAAAAAGCCAAACTGGTGTGGAATATTTTCTTGAATAAAACATCTTCTGAAAAAAGGGGTTCCACAGAACAAAGCAGGTCCTTGTTCTGGTAACAGGTTTGGGGCCTGGCACTGCTACATGTTTGGTAGAACATCCCCAAAATCACAGGAGGCCCTGAGTCTCTAAGGCAACAACTTGGAAAGGGCATCTTACCCAGTCAAAAGCCAAACTTGGCCTGGCATATTTGGGTGGAAACTTCACTCCAGCCCCGGCATCCATATACAGAATGAGTCTGGAAGGCTCGGGTGGAGGCTCCAGCCCAAGACCCCCTCCCCTGAAGTTGCCTCAGTTCAGAATCCACCCCTGAGAAAGATCACCATCGGGGCCTTCACACTGGAGGGCATTAAAAGCCCCTACCTCTTGGTTTCCTACTGTAGTCTTCTCAATTTCCCCTCGGGCCATGTAGGAATGTTTTGCTCAGAATAAACCCAAATTTATTAATTCAGATTGATTGGCTTATTACATCAGCAGTAATGGATTCCCATTAACCAGGATTTAAAACTTAATACAAACAACAGAGAAACCAGACTTAAAAATGTGATGTGAGGACCAACACCTAAGGTTGTCTTCTGATGTCTAAACACTATCTGTGTCACATATACATCTGCACTCACAAAGCCTATCCCCACTAAAAAAAGATATGTGAAAAGCTCTTCAGATGATTCTGATGTGTACTAGAACTGAATATCCCTGTTTTGGGTTTGAAAACTCTCAAATATCTTTAGGAGAATTACCTCCCTTGAAAAGAGATAGCTACATTGTGGAAAATGAAGTAACAAATCCTCAGAAAAAAGGAATTCATTTCTATATTTGTATGCAGCTACTACTTTATTAATCACCCGATTTTCTTGGAATTCTAACAATAGGGTAAATCTTCCTTTAGTTATATTCTATACCAAGTAGTACACCATTTTCATTTCATTAGTCTCACTAATTAGTAACCATTCTCAATCATACCTTTTCAAAAGGATTTTGAAGATTCCCTTTTTTAAATAATTATGTAGCAATGAAGATCAATGAATACAAGTCAAACACAATGTGTTTAAGGGAGTGGTATTAGATGGCACATATTATCTAAGTATATGTGATCTTTTCCTCCACATTACAATTCTTTCATTTAAACTTTCATGAAATGTATATTCTATTGCATATAATAAAAACATTTGTTTTAGGGGAAATGGGAAATGTCTTAAAGTACTTTCAGATTAAAATATTTTAAATATTTGAATGATAATCTGTCATGAAGCATAAATTTTCATATTGTAAAGTGTTGAAATATAATGCATTACCAATTTTATTTATGTTGTATATGTTATATTTAATTTTTAGAAACATCTCAATATTGTGAAAATAAATTACTATAATTTAGTGATGAAAAAATGTGCTCAAAGAGTAAAATGGAATGAAAATAATTTTATACTACAAGAAAGCATCTATCTCATTGTATGCAGCTTTATCATGGATACATGTTTTATTTTGTGGGTGTTCATAATTATATTTGTGAGGATTCAGAGACAAGGCTTTATTTAGTGCTTTCACTAATACCTCATGTATATGTATATACATTTGCATGTGAAGCACAACAAATTCATCTCTGTCTATTATTATTGTTTGGCATTTATATGAAAGGCATCATAAGAAAAAAGCATTCCAGAAAACAATTTTGACATTATATTTCTGAGACTTTAAAAATATACCAGTTTTTAAATATATAAGAAATTTATAACAAAGAGACATACCAGGCAAGGAAGAGCAAAAGATGTCTAAAAATATAAAATAGATAAATATTTATTTTTTTGAGATCCATTACCAAGATGTTGACATTTTATGAATTTGAAAACAGATGTAGAAAACAATCATTAATAATGGTATTGTATAAAATCTTCCCCTGAAGAGACCATACACTTTGCATACAGGACACGGATAAATCAAGCTAGAAATAAGCTGGAATTTTCTTTCCCACTGGGTAGCATTAACAATTTCAGAAGGTGCTATGCAGGTTGTTGTGAAGTGAAACGCATTAATGGTGTGCTGATCTTAATATCCCATAGACTCATATATTTGAATGATTAGGGAATGACACTTTTGTTAGAATAGCTATTGCTTTGTTGAAGGAGGTTTGTCACTGGGGGTAGACTTCGAGCTTTGAAAAGACCCTGCCAGGCCTAGTGGCTCTATCTCTTACTTCTACCCGTGGATCCTAATCTAGAAGTATCAACTATTTCTGCTTACATGTCATCATGCTCCCTGCCATGATAATAATGGATTAAATCTCTGAAACTGTAGGTAATCTCCAATTGAATGTTTTGTTTTATAAGAGTTGTAATGGACATGGTGTCTCTTCATAGCAGTAGAACCCTGACTAAGACAAATGGTCTTACATATTTGTGGACCTGCATACTATAACAATAATCTTCCAGGCAAATCAGTGTTCATTGAAGCAGTTGTGGCACTATTATTTTCGGTATAACGAGTTGCTTTCTGATTGTATTGACACCTGACCCACTAGAGGCAATCCACATCTTGTACTTTATAAACCTGATTAAAATCTATTGGTGGAGAATTCACATGCCTACAGAAAAGTTTACTACTGACTTCATGTACACATAGTCAAAGTGCCTTCTACTGTCATGTTTATATCCTTAGTGTTGCTTTCAGCCTGGACCAGAGGAATTTCTTTTTGTAGTGGGTAGGATTAATGTGCAGACACATATATGACTAAGGGGCTAATAATAAAAAAACTGCCCTATGTTCACTCAGATAGGAAACATCATAAATGAGAGGGTAGAAAGGATGTAAGAGGTGTAAAAAGAGGATGAATGCTATGAAACAGTGTCTTTTGGATATGACAAGGTCGTTGGAAACATGGAACCCTGAAACCAACAGTTATGACTATAGGCAGAAGGCTTCCACAAATAAAAGACATGAAAGCAGGAGAGGACTAATTGGGAAGAATAGCAAGGAATACAAACAGATAGAAGAACCCAATGAGATGAATATCATCAGAGTATAATGTACACATCTATGAAATTGTCCAAAAACCAGTAAAAAATAATTTGAACAATAAAACACTAATATTTTATTCAAAAGAAATATTTCATTCAAAAGAAATACTTTTTAAGTAATAATTTGCATAACAATTATTTAGGCAAGTAAATTAACTTAATTTTGGCAAAGGTAATAAGGTCATAGTATTTGAGACACAATCTACCTCTTTCTAGTTTTGTTTAAAAAGAAAATCATAGCAGGTTGTGGCACTGCATGCCTTTAATCTAAGCACTTGGGAGTCAGAGGCAGGTGGATCTTCATGAGTTCAAGGCCAGCCTGGTCTACAATGCAAATTCCAGGGCATTCAGAGCTATTGTAATTTCTCTGTGTACAGAGAAATCCTGCTTCAAATAAAAATGAAAGAAAGAAGGAAGGAAAGAAAGAAGATAAAATCATTCTGAGCCAGTGTTGCCAAGAAGACTTCCTCTTCCACAGATTTTAAAGTCTCCATTATCTCCCTAACATGGAGATGACCAGTAGCATTTCTTGTGTCCTACAGCTAATTGTTGCAAGAACTAAACTAAAGGTGTTTACATAGAATAGGCAAAAAATCTCTTTTTATTCCAAGACTTTTCTTGGAAGATAATCTAAGCTTCTTACTGTATAGCATGGATACTTTTGCCCCAATATTTCAAAATCAAAGTCTTTTAAAGAGAAAATGTCACATATCTGTCAGTAGGTACAAGCTTGGATGACAAGGGATTGCCACATCTACCTTGTTCACAAACCAGGGTATCATTCAAGAGTAGTGGGCTGTTCTCACACCCGGACCTTGAGCAGTGGCTGAGTACTTTTGCCCAAAGTGTATTGGTTAGATGTTTAATGATATTAGTATGACCATGACAAAAAGCAACTTGAAGAGGAAATGGATTATTTAGCCTATTAGCTTACAATTCATCATGTCAGAAAGTCAGGACATGAAGCTGAAGACAATAATTGAATTAAAGACCATGGAATGGTGATGCTTACTGGATTGCTTCTCCTAGCTTGCTCAGTTTTCTTCTTATACACTAACAGATCACCTACCCAGAGATGACATCACCCACATGGTTTGCTGGGTTTTTCTACAATAATCACTCATAAACAAAATGCCCCAAAGACTTGCCTACAGGCCAATCCGACACACATATTTTCTCAATAGATGACTCTAGCTTGTTATAAGTTGACAAATACTAACAATCAGACAAAAAGAGAGAGAGAGAGAGAGAGAGAGAGTAATCCTAAGAATAGAAAGTTCACGTACTGTTTGTAAAAACTTTATTTGGAACAGTCTTGTAAAAAAAAATCAAGCCTCCAAATTGCATAATACATAATGATGCTTTTGTTGTAAGCAATTAAGCAAATGCTACCTGTCTTAGCATATAGTATGGAAAAATCATAGCTAAGAGCTTGACTAAATCCAGGCTTTCACACCTGAAAAAGAGAGATAATTTTGTTGGATCATAATGTATAATAATTTGAAGTCTTGGATATTATCAAAGAAAACAAACAGTGACCATTGTTGTAAACTAATACCTGGGTGTGAGCCTAAAAAACGAAGTCTATTTAGCAAAGAAAGCATGAAAAGTTAAAATTTCCAAAACAGTGCTCGCTCACACCACTCACGTAAAAAGAATGATGATTAACTATTGTGTATGCACAAGGCTACATTTTCTAAGGAACAATTTTACTACTGGGTAAGTGTATTTCAATAGCAAAGTCCAACCAAGATAGTAAGGAAATAAATAGCTAATAGCAATGATGATATGATGAGGTAAGTAAAATCAGAGGTTCACTGTACATATATTTCATAGTACAATGGCTAATTTCCTGGTTAAAGTACAAAAGGAGGCAATGTAGAATGCAAGAACTATAAGAGAACGTGAATGCCAAACTTTGTAATAACTTCAAAGTAGCTATTATATATGTAGCCATAGAAATGAAGGAAAATATTCACAAGGAAGTAAAGAAAGCTGAAATGACAAGGTTCCATTGAAAAGAGACTGCTAATAAAGAGATAGAAGCTACATAAAAATAATACCTGAATGGAAATTCAGATGTTGCAAACTACAATCAATGAACTAATATTTACCAGAAGAAATCATCAGTAGATTTTTCAATAATAGAAGAAAATATTTATAAACTTGGAAGTAAAGACTATGCGCTAGAACTAACTAATAGAAAAGGTAGATATATGGTGATACCTCAAAAGAATGCTGGCTACCATTAAGTGTATAGTCATGAGCACAACAGAAAATCACAAAGAGTGAAAGGGGATTAAAAATTATTTTAGAGAATATATATAAAAATATACATACAGCAGCAGTCAATGAGTAAAGATATCACGTATTTTAAAAGGAGCAAGCATGGGTAAGGATTTTCAGAAAGAAAGGAAATATAAACATATAATATATTATAATAAGGAAGAATAATTTAACACCAAGTTTCATGATGAAAAATAATTTAAGATTCTTTGTGAATTATAAGTAGATGAACATAGAGTTTGTTGTAGTTTTTGTTTGTTTGCTTTGCTCTTTTGTCTCCTTGGAGGGGGCACCACCCAGATACCAAATAAATCACATGGAGTTTTATTCTTTCTTATGAATGCCCAGCCTTAGCTTGGCTTACTTATAGCCAGATTTTGTTAACTTAAATTATCCCATCTATTATTTGCTTCTGAGCTTTTAACTTTCTCTATTTCTGTATATCTTTTCTTTCCTTCTTATTTTGTCTATGGCTGGGTGGCTGGCCCCTTCTTTTCTTTGTCCTTGATTCTCTTTTCCCAGATTTCTCCTTCTGTTTGTTACCTCTGCCTGCCAGCCCTTCCTTTCCTTTCTTCTACCTAGATATTGTGCTGTTGAGCTCTTTATTAGATCAATCAGGTGTTTTAGACAAAGTAACACAGATTGACAGAGTTAAACAAATGCAACATAAAAGAATGCAGCACATCTTTTCATCATTAAACACATATTTCACAGTGGAAGTGCATGTAACATATTTTAACTAATATTCTACATTTCCCCACTTTTTAATCTAAATAAAGGTTTTAACTTTAACATATTGAAACTACATACAACAAAAACAGTTATCAAGTAAGAATTACATTTATAATATTCAGTTCATTCATGTTTAGCAAATTCAGAGAAAATACTCCACTATCTATCTTATGTTAGTGATTCTAAAGTTTTACTTTTTATCCTTTTTGATTCTGTTTGTTTTATAAAGACAGAGACAGAAGGAATGGAGTTCAGTAGGTAGGGAGGCACAGAGGATCTTGTAGGGGAGAAACTATGAACAGAATATATCTTATGAAAAAAATCTATTTTCAATTTAAAAATGGAAGGTGAGGGGGAAAAAGTAAGATCACCAAAGCCAAGCACAGCTACAACTTTTAGTTTCTTGGTAAGTGGAGGGAAAACTGAAGTTGCTTTCAAAAGTATAGAGTGTAAAGCGAAGTTTCAGAACAGCAAGAAATAGCAGAGCAGAAGGCCTAAAAACTGGGTGGCACTTATCCACATAGCAACACAGTGGGGATGCAGTTTTGTGGGATTCAGGGGTATGGGACTCTGTGATGTGGAGACTCAGAGGTAAGAAATACACTGTGAGAATGTGGTGGTGGTGGCTGAGCTATCCAGGTTTCTGGAAGCAGCTCTTAGTAGATCTAAATCTTAGTTGGTCCTCTGACAACAACAACAAAAAGAGTCCCTGGGAATAGCTGTTAGAAAATCCACTTCAAAGAGACTCCCTCTGAGTTGGCAGAGAAGCAGCCCATGACACTCTGTGAACAGTGCAGTCAGAAAGTCAACACCAGTAAAAGCTGAGCAATATGCTGACTATGGATCAGATGATTTTGGCCAGACTACCAGAAAATGTACTCAGGAAGTACAAGTATGATTTGGAGAATGAATATTCATGGATAATTTAAATACTAGTTTCCAGCAGGCCACTAGACAATGGAAAGGACACAGTACCTGGGCCAGAACTAGCAAATCTATGGTTAACTCAATGTTATGGTAAACTTTTGAAATTCCAACAGTAATATGCCACATACTGACCAAACAATATTTGTAATATGATCTCCCAAAGAAATGTCAGGAAATGAGAAAAGGGCAACCCAGGGGTTAGATACATTTTTAGACACAAGGAAAGGACAAGTAACTGAGAAATATAATATATATGGATTTTTTGTTTTCTTGAGACAGGTTTCTTTATAGCTTTGGATCCTCTTCTGGAAGGAAATAGCTCTTGTATTCCAGGATGGCCTCAAAGGCACAGAGATCTGCCTGCCTCTGCGTCCCAAGTGCTGGCATTAAAGGCATGCACCACCATCACCCGGCTTGGAATGCTTTATCCATAATGAAAAAAATTATGGAAATAATGATGAAGAAAATTGTATTCTATTTTTCTTTTTTGTAGATCTGTATTTTATATAATCACTCAGAATCATATATGTACATATTAAATAAGGTAGAAATAAAGGGAAGGGAGAAGAAAAGTGAGGGTCATGATGTGGAGTGGATATGCTCAACACAATATATAACTGTAAGAAAAATGTTAAAACTAACTAAATAAAATATTTAAAACCAAGATATAAAAAAAGCTTAGAAACTGGAAAGTAAATGGCCCAATAGTTATATAAAATTTTAATAATTTGTTGTAAATGGTATGGAGTGTGTGTGTGTTTGTGTGTGTGTGTGTTTGTGTGTGTGTGTAAAATTGGGGCATTGTGTGGTATTCAATACATGTGTACATTGTATAATAATTAAATTATGTTCATTTATATTCTTGCATATTTGTCTGTTTGTCTTTTCTTTTGCCCTTCTGTGGATCAAATACATTGCCTCACACACGCTATTAAAGCACGATACTAGAGTACCAGCAGATACTTCAGGAGGAGTAAGTGGGTCCCCATCCTGCCTCCCAGATGCCCCAGGAAGGGTGTACAGGCACCCTCCAATCCCCTAAATTGTCTGGCCACTCAGCAGGTCTTCCCCCCAACCACTCTACTGGCTTTTCTGCTTATCCCACCCCAGCTTGCCCCCAAGCACCCCTTTCCATCTGCGGGGTCCTAGGATCCCTGAACTCAGCCTGCTTCGGGGCTGAGGCTCTGGGAAAAATTGGTGAGTGCAGGGCTCCAGGGGTTTCTTTGTTCCACAGAGCAGGCTTCTTCTACCAAGCCCACCCTTTTGTCTGTGAGATCCTTGGCCATCAAGTGGCCCTGATCTAGTACCAGCAGATACTTCAGGAGGGGTAAGTGGGTCCCCACCCGGCCACCCAGATATCCCGGGTAGGAGGTACAGGCGCCCTCAAATCCCCTAATCTTTCTGGCCATTCAGCAGGGCTTCTCCCCAACTGGCTTTTCTGCTTATCCCACCCCACCTTTCCCCCAAGCACCCCCTTCCATCTGTGGGTCCTCGGGTCCCCAAACTCAGCCTGCTTCAGGGCTGAGGATCTGGGGATAATTGGTGAGTGCAAGGCTCCAGGGGTTACTTTGTTCCATGGAGCAGGCTTCTTCTACCAAGCCTGCCCATTTGTCTGGTAGGTCCTTGGCCAGCAAGTGGTCCTGAACCAGTACCAGCAGATCCATCAGGAGGGGGTCCACCACCAAAGCCTACTTCAGGGAAGAGGGGATCTGAAAGCCAACTCCAGTGCTGAGGAGACCTAAGAGAGGGTAGAAGAAGAAAAATCCCCAAGTACACAATTAGCCACAACAAAAATCAGACCAAGCCATCAAGATTCTCCTGACAGCATTTGAAGGAAGAGATGGGCAGGTGCCAATGGAAGAATTCCTCCAACAACCTAAAAGCAATGTGATAACACCAGGATCCAGAAAATATTCAACAGGAAGACTTGAACAACCTAACCCAGAAGAAGTAGAAGAAATTGACTTTAAACGTAACATTATGAAAGTGATAGAGACCATTAAAGAGGATATGAAACACTCCTTTAAGGAAATGGATGAGACGACTAACAAAAAGTTAGGAGAAATGAATAAATCCCTCAAAGATACCCTAGAAAACCAAAAAAAAAAAAAAAAAGCAATCAAACAGGTAATGGAAACAGTTCAAGACTAGAAAACTGAAATGGAGACAATGAAGAAACCACAAACTAAGGAAAGGCTGGATATGGAAAATCTGGCTAAACGAACAGGATTTACTGAGACAAGTATAACCAACAGAATGCAAGAGATAGAAGAAAGAATCTCAGATGCTGAAGATACAATGGAGAAAATAAACTCATTGATCAAAGAAAACAACAAATTCTTAATGCAAGACATCTAGGAAATCTGGGAAACCATGAAAAGAACAAACCTAAGAATAATAGGGGTAGAAGAAGGAGAAGAATTTCAGCTCAAAGGCCCAGAAAATATGTTCAACAAAATTATGGAGGAAAACTTTCCCAACCTAAAGATGGATATGCCTATGAAGGTACAAGAAGCATACATAACACAGAATAGACTAGATCAAAAGAAAACATCCCCTTGCCATATAACAATCAAAACAAAAAACATACAGAATAAAGAAAGAATATTAAGAGCTGCAAAGGAAAAAGGTCAAGTAAAATATAAAGGTAAACCCAGCAGAATAACACTTGACTTCTCTATGGAAACCATGAAAGCCAGAAGGTCTTAGATAGATGTGCTGCAGACACTAAGAGACCATGGATGCAAGCCCAGACTACTATACTCAACAAAGCTTTCTTTCACCATCAATGGAGAAAACAAGATATTCCAGGATAAAAACAGATTTAAACAATACACAGCTACAAACCCAGCCTTACAGAAAGTACTAGAAGGAAAATCACAACAAAAGGAAGCAAACAACACCCATAATGACACAGACATGTAACAACCATCCACCAGCACAACTCAAAGAAGGGAAACACAAAAACTCTACCACCCAAAAACCAAAATGACCGGAGTTAACAACCATTGGTCATTAATATCACTTAATATCAATTGTCTCAATTCACCTGTGAAAAGGTACAGGTTAAAAGAATGGATACGAAACAGGATCCAACATTCTGCTGTTTACAGGAAACACACCTCAACCACAAAGACAGACATTATCTCAGAGTAAAGGGTTGGGAAAAGGTTTTTCAATCAAACCGCCCCAAGAAACAAGTGGGTGTGGCTATACTAATATCTAACAAAATCGACTTCAGACTGAAATCAATCAGAAGAGATGGAGATGGACACTTTATACTCATAACAGGAATAAGCCATCAGGATGAAATCTCAATCCTTAATATATATGCCCCTAATATAAAAGCACCCACATGTGTAAAAGAAACATTACTAGAACTCAAAGCACACATCAAATCCCATACACTAATAGGAGGCGATTTCACCACTCCTCTCTCACCAATGGACAAGTCAATCAGACAGGAACTTAACAGAGAAATATGAGAACTAACAGATGTAATGAATTGAATGGACTTAATAGACATCTATAGAATATTCCACCCAAACAGGAAAGAAAATACATTCTTCTCAGCATCTCATGGTACCTTCTCGAAAATTGACCACATACTCAGTAACAAAGCAAACTTCCACAGATACAAAAAAATTTTAGTAACTACCTGTGCCTTATTGGATCACCATGGAGTAAAATTAAATTTAACAACAATCCCACCCCCAGAAAGCCTACAAACTCATGGAAACAGAACAGTCAACTACTGAACCACTCCTGGATCAAGGAAGAAATAAAGAAAGAAATTAATGACTTCCTTGAATTCAACGAAAATAAAGACACAACATACCCAAACCTATGGGACACTATGAAAGCAGTGCTAAGAGGAAAGTTCATAGCACGTAGTGCACACATAAAGAAAATGAAGAAAGCACACATTAGTGAATTAACAGCACAGCTGAAAACTCTAGAAAATAAAAGAAGCAGACTCACCCAGGAGGAGTAGAAGACTGGAAATAATCAAACTGAGGGATGAAATCAACAAAATAGAGACTCAGAAAACAATCAAAAGAATCAGTGAAACAAAGAACTGGTTCCTTGAGAAAATCAACAAGATTGACAAATTCCTATCCAAACTAATCAAAAGGTGGAAAGAGAACACCCAAATTAACAAGATCAGAAATGAAAAGGGGGACATAACAACAGACACTGAGGAAATTCAGAGAATCATTAGGTTTTACTACAAAAGCCTGTATTACACAAAATTGGAAAATGTAAAAGAAATGGATAGTTTTTAAAATAAATACCATATACTGAAATTAATTCAAGACCAGGTGAACAATTTAAATAGACCTATAAGTCGTGAGGAAATAGAAAGTTTCATAAAAATCATCCCAACCAAAAATAACCCAGGACCAGATGGTTTTAATACAGAATTCTACCAGAACTTCCAAGAAGAGCTAATACCTATACTCCTTAAGGTGTTTCACATAATAGAAACAGAAGACACATTGCCAAACTCGTTTTATGAAGCTAAAGTTACCCTGATACCAAAACCACAAAAAGATGCAACCAAGAAAGAGAATGACAGACCAATCTCACTCATGAACATTGCTGCAAAAATTCTCAATAAAATACTGGCAAACCGAATCCAAGAACACATCAAAGAAATCATCCATTGTGATCAAGTAGGCTTCATGCCAGAAATGCAGGGCTGGTTCAAAATTTGAAAATTTATCAATGTAATCCATCATATAAATAAACTGAAAGAAAAAAAAAACATATGATCATTTCATTAGATGGTGAAAAAGCATTTGACAAAATTCAACACCCCTTTATATAAAGGTCTTGGAGAGCTTAGGGATAAAAGGATCACATCTAAATATAATAAAAGCAATATGCAGCAAGCCAACAGCTACCATCAAATTAAATGGAGAGAAACTCAAAGCAATTCCACTAAAATCAGGAATAAGACAAGGCTGTCCACTCTCTCCATATATCTTCAATATAGTATTTGAAGTTCTAGCTATAGCTATAGTACAACATAAGGAGATCAAGGGTATTCAAATTGGAAAGGAAGAAGTCAAACTGTCTTTATTGGCAGATGATATGATATTGTACATAAGTGACCCCAAAAACTCTACCAAAGAACTTCTACAGCTAATAAATACCTTCAGTGATGTGGCAGGATACAAGATCAACTCAAAAAATCAGTAGCCCTCCTATACACAAAGGATAAAGAAACAGAGAGGGAAATCAGAGAAACATCACCTTTCATGATAGCCAGAATTAGCATAAAGTATCTTGGGGTAACACTAACCAAGGAAGTAAAAGATCTACTTGACAAGAACTTTAAGACCTTGAAGAAAGAAATTGAAGAAGATACCAGAAAATGGAAGGATCTTCCATGCTCTTGGATTGGTAGGATCAATATAGTAAAAATGGCAATTCTGCCAAAGGCAATCTAGGAATTCAACGTATTCTCCACCACAATCCCAACAAAATTGTTCATAGACCTTGAGAGACCAATAACTAACTTTATATGGAAAACCAAAAAGGCCAGGAGAGCCAAAACAATCCTATACAATAAAGGAACTTCTAGAGGCATCTCCATCCATGACTTCAAACTCTATTACAGAGCTACAGTAATGAAAACAGCTTGGTACTGGCATAAAAACAGATTCATTGACCAATGGAATTGAATCAAAGACCTGGATATTAATCCACAAGCCTATGAACACTTAATATTTGACAAAGAAGTGAAAATTATACAATGGAAGAAAGAAAGCACCTTCAACAAATGCTGCTGGCATAACTGGATGTCAACCTGTAGGAGAATGAAAATAGATCCTTATCTTTCACCATGCACAAACTCAAGTCTAAATGGATTAAAGACCTCAATAGAAATCTGACCACACTGAACCTGATAGCAGACAAAGTGGGAAGTAACCTGCAATACACAGGTGACTACTTCCTATGTAAAACCCAATAGCATAGACAATAAGAACAACAATGAATGAATGGTACCTCCTGAAACTGAGAAGCTTTGCTAAAGCAAAGGACACAGTCATTAAAACAGAAAGGAATCCTACTGAATATGAGAAGATCTTCACTAAACCCACATCAGACAAAGGTCTGATCTGCTAAATATACGAAGAACTCAATAAACTAGACATTAAAATTCTAATAACCCAATTAAAATATGGGATAATAAAATAAAAAAACCACCAATGGTAGCCTATGCTGGAGAGGATGTGGAGTAAGGGGAACACTCATCCATTGCTGGTGGGAATGCAAACTTGTGCAACCACTTTGGAAATCAGGGTGGTGGTTTCTCAGGAAATTGGGAATTAATCTACTTCAGGATCCAGCAATACTAGTCTTGGGAATATACCCAAGAGATGCCCAATCATACTACA